>JACXGI010006162.1:0-43229 GCA_016801175.1 Esox masquinongy | reverse complement strand
GACAAGGACAACTTCTGGAAGCACTGGGTGATTTTAGTTAAAGGGTCAGGAGAGGGGGGGTGGATACTCTGCCTATGAGTACTGTCCTTCATGCTTATCTTGTTTGGGAATGGCATTCCAAGAGCGTGACGTATGTTGGCACCAAGCAGCCGGCATCCCATGATGTTTGGATGAACCCCATCAGGTCTAAAGCGGTCTTAGTGTTCAATTTATTTATTCTGTTTAGTGTGTACATTTTCGTTGATGTAGGATGTGTGTTGAAACGAATACACTCTTTAAAAGTATCCGTAAGATAGTGAACATTGTCGGTTGTCGCTAGAATGTTCTCCAGTGATCCTTATACCATTATATTTCAAACTGCCCTGCAGTTGTATGAGCAATGGGAATGAAAACAATTTTAAGGGACATTTTACGTTTATATTCACCTCCTCGGACACATTTAATATTTTAAAGTACAAAAAAGAAAAAAACTTCAATAAAATAGGAAGTTTATTTTAATCAAATAGCCAGTTGGAACAGTTGGAGTCGCAACGTTTTTTAAATAACACCTGCAAACAGTTAGCAGTGACAATCACAAAGTTATAGCTTACCTTATTATTCGTTCGACAGCTTGCTAGACATTTGTTTTCCAAGCAATATAATAGCATGTTAATTTATTTTTGCTTACAAATAAATTCTATAGGCCTACTAGGTTTACGCATACTGAAATTAAAAAGCAAACGAGTTTCAGGAAATGATCTGAGCCTATAACTTTGCGCAGAGCAGAAAAGTAGACCTATGGAAAGGACATAATTTGTGTGGTATTTGTTGAGACGTTTCTAACATTGGCCTAGAATCCCTTATTCAGATTGGAAACATGATTTTGGAATCAAAATATTGTGCAAGATGATCGTTATCGTCTATAAAATAATTACGATCTGGCTCAAATATTTTCGATCAGGCAGTTATGTAATATTTGCCACAGCCCAGTCCTAGCCTAAGCTCAGTTCGCAAAGATTGCGAAGACTCCATTCTGCTGACTAATTTAAATAAAAAACAATTCTTGGAAAAGAGAAAGACCAATTATAGCCTTGCAAATGCATATAGATGGCCTAAAATGAACGTGTTTATCATTTACACTGTTCAAGTGACACTGTTCAACGACAATGAAGTTGAATAATCTAACTATCATGTACACTATACTTGTATGTACACTATAATTGTATACAATATCATGTGTATAGCCTACAATCAACCACTGATTGATATTGCGGGATGTTGTTGTTCATAGATTTTCTTGAAAATGTGAAACACATCTGTCTCTCAGCATTTTTACTGTTACAATAACTAAATTAAATAAACTAGATAAAGAAAATAGGAACTTCAGAACAGTTTTGGATTACAAAGAGGCGCTGTTTCCTTCCATAAATATCACCCTGTCGTTTATGTGTGGGAGGAAGGCATCAACTTGTAAACGATCCCATCTCCCAAAATTCCACGGTCCATTGTGAGCAATTTATGTAAGCGCAATTCAATAAATACACAAGTGTTGTTGAATTTGACTGTTTATTAAAAGTGAATTATTATATATGAATAAAAAATAGGATAAACAGAAAATGGAAAAAAAAGCTTCTCACGCTTTGAGATATGATATCTTGATTAAATTCCAATCAAACCTTTTAACAACATCTCAGATATAATGGGAAAATGGCATGCTTCAAGTTTCATATCAGCAAACTAGGTTTACAGACGATGTGAAGACGCCATCGAGCCACGTCTACATGTCTACACAGTGAACTCCAGCCACACACTCACTTCACTACTTTATAGCACTAAACGCTAAAGAAATTTTACCATGAATACAATTTTCCTAACAGCTCCGCCCATTCAGTTGATCAATAAAATTGTTAATTTCTTTCCGTGGTTTTGATTGGCCGTTATAGCCTATTGAATAGTAAATTATTTTTGCCATCTGTGCCGCATCGACTTACACAATGTGTTAATTTGCTTTTAGAAAACAAATCACATTATCCTTACGTAATATAGCCTATTAACCATTTACAAAGATTTCATCAATCGACGTAGCCTACATTTGTCTACCGGTAGCCTATCGTCCAAGCTGACCCAAAATGTGGGGTCAGCTTGGACGACTTAGCAAAAAAACAATTAGTAGTGAAAACTACTTAATTTTTTTACTACTTAATTTTTTTTACTAAGTTGTTCAAACGAGATACTAAGTCATTCAAACGAGGTAAACTTAGTCTCTGGGCCCAATTTTTTTTTTTTTACTACTTGGGCTTCAGGGCTTCCGTAAGCTCCTAACTTGCTGGTAACTTAAAAAAATGGGCGTGTCAGCCCTAACTTTAGGACTCCTAAATTTTTGGCCTAAGCTTATTTCACAAAGCATTTTAGCACTAAAACCAGCTCCTAAATCTGTGAAAAGTTAGGAGTAGTCAAGAGGACTCTTAAGTCACTAAGACGAAGTCACAAACAATCCTAAAAGGGCTGCTGCCAGCAATCCGCCTCGTAATCAGGTCGACGTCTTAGAAATAATTAATGATACTGAGCTTTTAACAAGCTATCGCCTTAATCGCAAGTGTATTATGATCATAGTAGAGCTAGTCATTGATGTAGTCAATTCACCAATAAACAGAAACAACCCCAAAACAAGGTTGCTACTTGGCCAAAGGGAAAATGCAGCTATGCAGCGCAGATGAACTACGAATCTCAGTCATCTTTCAGTAGAATATTACATCAAACAATAAACACCCTCTCCAGACCCCATATATCGTCCGAAAAATCATTCGGTTTCCTCATTCACCAACTACAAAAGAAACAAAGCCGACTTCATGGCCGTAGCTGGACCACCCGGTGTAGTTGGTGCTATAGATGGGACACATAATTGCATGAATTATTGCAGCATCAAAAGATGAATGCGCATTTCTTTTTGTGCTGCCAGACATGTAAGAGGCTGACAATTAGCTAAACATATCTTGACAAGTCAGTAACACTTAGCCTACATTTTTATTTTAATATATTTATTTCAATATGGCAACATGACCCATTCTTCTACAGTATTGCTATGATGAATTCACTGTGAGATTCCTCCCCTGTCAGCCAATCACTGTGGGCATTGTTGGTAAGCCTGTTCGTGGAACACAACATCATCCATAGCAATGAGGTCAACCCCACCCTTTCTCTTATCTTAAGATTTCCCCCATTCCTTAGTAAAAGTTGGTTTTAGCAGCTGAATAGGAGAAGAAACTCTTAGCTAGGAACTTTTACTGCTATTTAGGAGTCCTCCAAGTGGTAAAATAAAATGTTTTGTGAATATGACCAGTCACTCGATCACAGGGAATCTGACTTAAAACTGGCCATAGAGACTTAAAACCCTTCACAAACATTGGTTGTGCTGACTTGGATTAAAGTTACGGACTTACATTATAATTACCAGTATAGCCTTTGTACTGTAGATAAATTGTTGTTACATTATATTTGATTTGTTCTAGACTTTGAGTAGGGTTGTTCACAAACTCACTAACTAAAATATTGTGAAAGGAATTTTACTGTTTGGAGCTCAATAGTAATTTGTTCAGACTTGCCGGCATCTGTTTTATGCATGTATCTTACAGTTAGAGCTACTGTACAGGGATTTTTTTAAGAATGCATTATACTCTCACACTTTATGCATACAGTGGATATAAAAAGTCTACACACCCCTGTTAAAATGCCAGGTTCTTGTGATGTAAAAGAATGGGACAAAGAGAAATCATGTCAGAACTTTTTCCACTTTTAATGTGACCCATAATGATAATTCAATTGAAAAACAAACTGAAATCTTCGAGGGGGAAAAATGAAAACCTTACAATAACCTGGTTGCATAAGTGTGCACATCCTTAAACTAATACTTTGTTGAAGCACTTTTTGATTTTATTACAGCACCCAATCTTTTTGGGTAGGAGTCTATTAGCATGGCACATCTTGATGCGGCAATATTTGCCCACACTTCCCTGCAAAAGCGCTCCAAATCTGTCAGATTGCGAGGACATCTCCTGTGCACAGCCCTCTTCAGATCACCCCACAGATGTTCAATTGGATTCAGGTCTGGGCTCTGGCTGGGCCATTCCAAAACGTTAATCTTCTTCTGGCGAAGCCATGCTTTTGTAGATTTGGATGTGTGCTTTGGGTCGTTGTCGTGCTGAAAGGTGAACTTCCTCTTCATCTTCAGCTGTCTAACGGATGCCTGAAGGTTTTGTGCCAAAATTGCCTGGTATTTGGAACTGTTCATAATTCCCTCCACTCTGACTAAGGCCCCAGTTGCAGCTGAAGAAAAACAGCCCCAAAGCATGATGCTGCCACCACCATGCTTCACTGTGGTTATGGTGTTCTTTGGGTGATGTGCAGTGTTGTTTTTGCGCCAAACATACCTTTTGGAATTATGGCCAAAAAGTTCAACCTTGGTTTCATCAGACCATAACACATTGTCCCACATGCTTTTGGGAGACTTGATGTTTGTTTTTGCAAACTTCAGCCGGGCTTGGATGTTTTTCTTTGTAAGAAAAGTCTTCCATCTTGCCACCCTACCCCATAGCCCATTCATATGAAGAATACAGGAGATTGTTGTCACATATAGCACACAGCTAGCACTTGCCAGGAATTCCTGCAGTTCTTTTAATGTTGCCGTAGGCCTCTTGAAAGCCTCCCTGACCATTTTTCTTCTCGTCTTTTCATCAATTTTGGAGGGACGTCCAGTTCTTGGTAATGTCTCTGTTGTGCCATATTTTCTCCACTTGATGATGACTGTCTTCACTGTGTTCCATGGTATATCTAATGCTTTGGAAATTATTTTGTACTCTTCTCCTGACTGATATCTTTCAACAATGAGATCCCTCTGATGCTATGTAAGCTCTCTGCGGACCATGGCTTTTGCTCTGAGAAGCAACAATGGAAATGTCAGGAAAATCCTAACTAGAACAGCAAAACTTTATTTGTGATTAATCAGAGTCACTTTAAATGATGGCAGGTGTGTAATGACTTCTATTTAACATGAGTTTGAATGTGATTGGTTAATTCTGAACCTAGCCACATCTCCAGTTATAAGAGGGTGTGCACACTTATGCAACCAGGTTATTGTAAGGTGTTTATTTTTCATTTTTCCCCCACAAAGATTTCAGTTTGTTTTTCAATTGAATTGTTCACATTATGGGTCGCATTAAAAGTGAAAAAGTTTTGACATGATTTCTCTTTGTCTCATTCTTTTACATCACAAGAACATGGCATTTTAACCGGGGTGTGTAGACTTTTTATATCCACTGTATATTAATATGTTAATCACATACATAGATAATCAGTATGGTAAACATTATAACCATCAATATATATATTGTATACGTCTTGTACTGGAATAATCATGAATGTATCAGCAGCATACCATCATGTGCCTTGAAGTTAATGGCCCTAATAGCTCTATAACATTTGTGGAGTGTCCAGAACTTGAGCCGCAAGTCTTTGATGATTTAATGGTTTGGAGGACGGACCCCAGAAAGTTGTGAAACAAAGGTAAAACATAACCAAGGGATTAACATAATGGGATGGTCAGATCACATCATGTAAGATGCTACTGTATAAAAGTAAAGGTCCAGGTCTTAAACAATGGGTGTATCTGCAGATGGGCCTGGCTTTTGTGATTGTCATTGTTTTATGATTTTCATTAAAGTCTATTTGGATTTATAAATTCCTGAGTTATTGCACATTCTTTTAGAAAGCGTGAACTTGTTTTTCCACGACACTACAAACTTAGAAATACATTACTTAGTGTAGTGGGGAAACTCTTCAATCCAGCCCTCAAACCTTTTAATGAATAGAATGTATTAATATTTGAGTTGCATTTAAAAAAAATAATAGTTATGCCATGATATACAAACAAACTCCAATAGATGGTACTCTCGCCTTGCTGCTACAAATTCAGATAATCCGTTGGCGCTCATGTTCACCACTGTTGTCACATTTCAAGAAAGCAAGCTAACTATGATAGTCATCTACAGCTGTGCTCAAAAGTTTGCATACCCTTGGAGAATTGGTAATATATGTACCATTTGTAAAGAAAGCATGAGTGAGTAGGCAAAACACATGTATTTTATTTCTTATGGGATTCACATTCAACTGTAGGTCATAACTGAATGGCACAATCATAAAACAAAACATGGCAACAAAGAAAAAAATTAACTGACCCCTGTTCAAAAGTCTGCATACCCTTATTTCTTAATACTGTGTATTGCACCCTTTAGCATCAATGACATCGTGCAGTCTTTTGTAATAGTCGTCTATGAGGCCCCGAATTCTTGCAGGTTGTATAGCTGCCCATCCGTCTTGGCAAAATGCCTACAGGTCATGCAAATTCTTTGGTCGTCTTGCATGAACCGCATGTTTCAGATCTCCCCAGAGTGGCTCGATGATATTAAGGTCAGGAGACTGTGATGGCCACTCCAGAACCTTCACCTTTTTCTGCTGTAACCACTGGAGGGTCAACTTGGCCTTGTGCTTAGGGTCATTGTTGTGCTGGAAAGTCCAAGAGCATCCCATGCGCAGCTTTCATGCAGAAGAATGCAAATTGTCTGCCAGTATTTTCTGATAACATGCTGCATTCATCTTGCCATCAATTTTCACAAGATTCCCCGTGCCTTTAGAGCTTACACACTCCCAAAACATCAGTGAGCCACCACCAGAACAAGGCCAAACATTCAACGGTATGTAAACTTTTGATCAGGGCCATTTGGGTGATTTCTGTTATCATTATGATTTAAAAAGGAGCCAAACAACTATGTGATAGTAAATGGCTTCATATGATAACTATCCTTAAATAAAAGACAGTTTTTTTGCATGATCAGTCATATTTTCAAAATCAATGCCAAAATTTCACAATTTCTGCCAGGATATGCAAACTTATGAGCACATCTGTATATTCCCAAGATTAGGCAAGGCCTGTATTTATGTATTTACTAAACCACTTAAAAATCTGTAACGAAGGTAAGCAACATCATGGCACATAACATTGCAAAGCATAGCAAGCCTTTAGCTGAAAGGTAGTTTGTTAAAAACTGTACAGTGGGCATTGCTAGCATTATTTGTCAAGGTAAAACTGATCTTGTTCTCCAGACAAATTAATAACGATTTTTTTTGTTCCCAACACTGGCTGCACTAAATGCATCCCCACCACAAAGTGCAGTGCTGTGAAATACAGAACCACTGCAATTGACTTGCATGCCAATTTCTCCTGCCACTTCTCAGATTTTGTCAAGATTAAGACAGAGTAAGAGCTCGTATCATGGCCTGTCTTTTGGATAGCAAGAAAGCACCGCCAGACACACAACTGGATCTCACTGATGTTACAGTGTAACAGTGCTTTGGAGGACAAATACAGCACAGCCACAACAGAAAGGTTTATGGCTCACTGAATAAAGCAAAGTTTCCCAACACGAAAAAGCACACCCAGAGGATGTTGGTTCTACATACGGGTGAGAACAAACTTCTCGGTCTTCATCACTGAACCTAGCATAGTTGTTTGACAACAACTACAAATAACTGAAAGATATTTGTAAGAATACCATATACTTATTTAGAAACTTACGGATTAAATTGACTGTGTAATATGTATTTGTCAAAATTTTGCCTAGCCAATTTTGCTTGCCCTTTCGCCTCCATCTTCCCCTTTGGATATTGAATGACTGTTGACAACCAAATTGATACCAATTGTTTATCATTTGGTATATTTGCCACTTTTTGGTCTGTTTGCAATATATCTGTTACATATTGGGTGGCAGGTCTTCGTTTTTCATATCTTGGTATTATCCCTACTGACGCGGTAGCTTGTTGTAGAGCGCTGGTCATCAATTGGAGCCGGGCAAAAGTTTAAATGGTTGCTAATGAAGACTTGGGTGGCTGGCATTCATAAACGTGTCTAGGCCTGGGGGAAATGGAGAGGAGGGGTAGAGGTATGGCCATCGCTAACGCTGGGAATGGTGGATACTATAGCCCTGCACACGGCTCGCCAGGGCCCGCCGACCGTCGTAACAAGGGCCCATCGGTGAAATCCTTCCAAAAGATGGTGAAAGGGTTGCAGGGGGTGTGGCAGCCCCCTCAGTCAATCCCTCACGAGATTCGGAAATTCACTTCCAGCATTTGCCCACCGCCACTGCACGCTTGTCACCTGTCAGTCATTTCGGATGACGGCCACGTGTGCCTCGTCCGTTCGGTATCTGCTCAATATCTGTTCAGAAACACACGGTTATTATCAGAAACCCCTGATTAAAACAATTATGATCATCATTGTGCAAACCACTCAATTTCTGGTTTGAACGGTGCTTACCGACTGCAGTTTTCAGATCTCTACACAAGTTTTCAATAGGTTTTAGATCTGGACTTGCTGGCCACTTCAAAACAGTCTGGCCTTTTGTCTTGAACCATTCCTTGGTGCTTTTTGAAGCGTGTTTGGGTTTCTTGTTCTTCAGGAAGCCCATGACCTTTGACAGAGACCCAGCTTCCTCACATTGTGTTCAACACTGCGCTCCAAAATTCTTTAGTATTCCCTCACAATGCCACGCACATGTTCAAGGCATCTAGTGCCAGAGGCAGAAAATCAAGCTGAAAACATCACTGAACCTCCTTCATGGGTGACTGTGGGGAAGGTGTTCTTTTCTTATAAGGAATACATTTTTCTGCAAACATAAAGACGGTGTACACAAAGCTCTAATTTGGTTTGATTTGTCCACTGGTGATTCACCCAGAAGGATTTGTGCATGTTCATGTGTTTTTTGACAAACTGCAGTCAGGCGTTCTTACATCTCTCAGCAGTGGGGTTGCTACCACACAACCTACTTTCACTCATTTGGCGATCTGCTTTCACTGATTTGTGTCTGAATGTCAGCTAGAATCTGTGTGGAAGTTGGCTGAGATGCTTTCTCCTGCTATCCTTTGCTGCAATTTTCCATCAAGTTTTATCTTGTAGCCAATCCAGGGAGGTTGGCCTCTGTCAAATGGGCCTTGAACTTATTCATAATGTGTACGGTGGAAACCGGAATATCAAGGTTTCTGGAGACGGACTGGTCCATGCTAGGCTGTAGATTGTCAATGCTAGGCTGTAATCTTGTTTCTGACTCACTGCAGCGCACACAATGACACAGCACACGAGAAAGAGCCTTTGAATGATGACACACAATGACACAACACAGGAGAATTAACTTATTGAATGATTTTCACATTGCAGGCACCTACAACTCACCACAGGTAAGTTAAATTCCAAATAAAAGTAGAATCACCTGCTTGAAATATAGTTAGTATGTCTAGAAGGTGCTTTAAAATTAAAATAATAATATTAATATTATTATAGTGTTACGTTAGGTCTGGGCATTCTGACCAGCAAACAACCACTACTTGCAATGGTCTCTTTACACCACCCATTTCTCCTTTAGGCCAGTACTAGAAAACATGGTACAGAAAGAGTTACTAAATCTGGTCCTACAAATCTACTGGCCTGGATGATACTATTTTCTTACTATGATACTATTTTTTCCAAAATTGTCTCAGCCCCTGTAACCGATCACCTGCCTTTTAAATTTCTTATTGTAATCAACTGTAATCCCACAGGTTTACAACATTGCCGGTGTCATTCCCCTGTTCCAAGTGGGTGACAAGGTTGACCCTGACTGTTAAATGCTTATTTCAATGTTGCCATGCCTTTCTAAAAAAGTTTGAATGCCTAGTCAATAAACAGCTAACCCGTCATCTGGATTCCCACAGTGTTCTCTGCGGCCTATTCAGGCATTCAAGCTTATCGATAGACTCTATAACCGAGGCCTCTCAGCAGACTGTCTAGACTGCTAACAAAATCATTTATCTGACCGTGTACAATGTGTAAAATGTGAGGACCTGCTTCCCACACCTCTGGCAATTTCTATGGGTGTCCATCAGGTTTGATTCTTGGAATGACCCTATTCTCTGTTTATTGTAATGACGTTGCTCTTGCTGTTGAAATCCTCATCCACCTCTGTGCGAGGACACATCTTGTACACAACTGGCCCTTCACTGAACACTGTACTTCCCCACTACAACATATACTACAACATATCTTTGAAAACATCCAACATGCCTTTGCTGACCTTCATCTACTCCTAAACACATAATGTATGTTTTTAATCTAATTATTTGGCAGTATGTCTACACTGACAAATATCTTGGTATTTTGCTTGATGTTCACTATAAGGCGTCGTTCACACATTCTGCCTAGTATACATTAGAAAAAATGACCATCATGCCAATCCTCGACTATGGCAACAAAATGCTAAAAAGCTCCTGCATAAGTTAGATGTAATTTATCACTACGCTCTCCGCTTTGAATCATCTGCCCCCTTAAACACTCACTGTGACCTTTACACTCTGGTGAATTGGCCTTCGCTTTACACCCAACACCAGGCTGGTGTTGGTAACAACTTATTTAAGTCACTTTCAGATAAAAGCTGTCTACTTTAGCTCACTTCCTGACATCTGTAATGGTAATTGCGCTCTAGTAGAAATTTCACCCTAGTCACTCCTAAAGCCTATACTTCCTTAGGTTTACACATATTTCAGTTTGCTACTGCTGAAGTTGAAAAAGACCCTTAAGCTTGACACTCTTGTATCACCTAAGGATGTCTGAAAATCAATACTTTAATTCCAATTCAGTACTATTCTGTACCAATGGTTCTGATCTCCATCTTCAACACATTCGGTAGTATTGATTATATCGAAGAATAGTAGTACACGTCACAAAATTATGTAAATCCTTTGCAAGAAGAACAGAATAGTGCAGTGTGGAGAAAAACTTGAAAATGTTTTTTTTTTTCATTTCTTGCTCCCTCCAAAATTTGTTTTGTTCTGATAACACTGTTATCATAATCAGGGGAGCGTCAGAGCAGTAGAGCATTTATGTTAATCTACATGAATTCAACAACCCATGGCTCCTTATGTATGTTCGAGTTAATAATCATGCCTCCTGAATGACATTTAGTTGACATAGATGCAACAAATATATTGTCCAGCCAAATGTATAGATTTTTGATGATGTTGTGCTGACATGAAAAATGAATGGACAATGGCGTAACTTAAGGCATGGTTTTTGCCAAGCAAATTAGTGGACAATTGTCTCTAGTCCTATTTCATTATCTCGAGTTCAGTGTATTTCAGAAAAAGACATTAAACCATTTTATATACATTTATCAAGTAGATAAAGTAAACGATTTGTAATCTCATTATGGTTTCTCTTTGGTCAGAGAGTTAGAAAAAATGTCTCATTGGAGGCCAAAGTTTTATGTATTTATTTGATTTTGTAATGAGTTTTTGAATGTTTCTTAAAAATAAATAAATGATGCTTTAATAGTAATTGTTCATTCAAAAGAAATACACTATTGATATATTGGATTTTTTTTGCCAGGGTATCGAAATGAGTATCAAGAATTGTGTAATCTCTCTGGTATCATATTAAATTTCAAAATAGCGTGACATCTCTAGTCTCACCTTACTCTTTCAAAACTAAAATACACAAGCTGCCATCTGACACCTGCAGAATCCTTTATTTGTGTCTGTGCATCTGTCCCAGTTTTTCATGTTGTTCTGTGTACAGTACTTGTGTCGTGTCTGGAATTTAAGTGCCTTTGACCAGGTCATCCTTGAAAATTTGAATCAGACCAATTCGGTTAAAAAAACAGTTAAATAAAATACAAACTTATATCATTATTATTATTATTAAATACATAACAATGCAGCGATTAAAATAAATGCCGGAGAATAAGAAAAGAAGATAAAGAAACAACCCTAAAGCAGCCGCTGAAACACTGTATTTACTGTAAAAATATACTGTATGCATGTGTATATAGCTAGATCTGTTTTCTCTGTCATGGTGGGTGCATTACAACGTTCTCTGCCTTTTTTTCTTGATTAGACTGCAGGTCAAACTGGCTGAGATTGCGGTCCAAACCACTCCGCTTTGATATGCCTTATTCAAAGCGTCCATTCACAGTGCATTGTGAGCCTCTGACATATTGATTGAATTAGACAAAGAACCTCCATGAGGGGAAAAAGAGAAAATGCAATCATATTCCCATTAGAGTACGGCATTGTGAGAGCACCACAGCCTGCCACGATCTTTTCTTTCTGGCCTTCCATTTTCAACATTAATTACTGTTCATTTCACTTGTTCCCTTTTTTTCACTATTTCAATTCTTTTACAGACGCACTGTCAATTGCCCCTCACACATTAGGTCAGCTTCCCCTTTTCTCTCTCGTCCATTGAACTCTTCCAAAGTGTTCTTTGAATTAGACCTGAATAGACAATGGTATTTTTGAGCAAGCTAGAACATTTATTGATTATTATCATTAGACTTTTTGAATGGTCCATTTTAATTTGAAGTGGGAAGTCAAAATTGAAATTTGTGAGTGGTTAGATTAATTGGATTTCTGACGAATACATACATCATACAGTGGTAAATGAGAGTACTGGAAGAGAAATGGGTCTGGGCACAAGTGTGGTAGTGTGTATTGAAAAAGATGAACACATGCACTTAAAATAAAATGTTCCAGCCTGAATTTTAAATTAATTAAATATATAGTTTGTGCCAGTATTCTACATGCAATGTATTAAGAATTATTACAACATTAATTTTGAGACCTGGGTTTGAGTCCTGCTCACAAAATAGACAAGAGGTCCAGCAGAGTGTGGTGCCACTGGTCAGCTCCATCCAGCTGTGGGGTGTCAGCAGTTTAATCTGGTTGCCTTGCCTCATCACGCTTTAGCTGCCATGGTCGAGAAGGCAGGACACGCAGAGGCATATAAATAATTGTAGTTTAATCCAGAGAATGACTTGTTTATAATGCCTTGCAGGAGCGGGATCCAGAGAGGGTGGTGGCCCCGCCTCGGGATCCAGAGAGGGTGGTGGCCCCTACCTCGAGGTCCAGGGAGGCTGGTGGCCCCGCTTCGGGGTCCAGACAGAGTGGTGGCCCCGTCTCGGGGTCCAGAGAGGGTGGTGGCCCCGTCTCGGGGTCCAGAGAGGGTGGTGGCCCCGTCTCGGGGTCCAGAGAGGGTGGTGGCCCCGTCTCGGGATCCAGAGAGGGTGGTGGCCCCGTCTCAGGGTCCAGAGAGGGTGGTGGCCCCGCCTCAGGGTCCAGAGAGGGTGGTGGCCCCGCCTCGGGGTCCAGAGAGGGTGGTGGCCCCGTCTCGGGGTCCAGAGAGGGTGGTGGCCCCGTCTCGGGGTCCAGAGAGGGTGGTGGCCCCGTCTCGGGGTCCAGAGAGGGTGGTGGCCCCTACCTCGAGGTCCAGAGAGGGTGGTGGCCCCGTCTCGGGATTCGGAGGGGGCGGTTGGGGTTCATAACCTTTGGGCTGTGGGCAGTGATAGCAGGAATCATCAGGCAGAAACTAGATCTGCAGATCTACAACCAGGGGGACTTGAACATTTACAGCTAGGCGTCGTCAGGCCAAGTAGTCCTGAAGCTTGGTCCAAAGACGTCCTGACGTGTGGTTTAAAGGCTCAGGTTTAAAGGCTCAAGTTTGTAAACAACCTTACGATAAACACAGATGTTAAAGATATCTTTACACTTGTACTACTGGATTTAGCGGCAGCTTTTGATACTACAGTCCTCCTTGCCAGACTACAACATTTCTGCCCTCTCATGGGGCATTCATCCACTTTCTTGAAAACGTTTGTCCTATATCATTATAAATCGCATATAAATAATCAGTTCATTGTTCATTACAATGTTCTAACATCCATTTATTTCTATTTGACCATTTTCATTAAATAAGGACAGCATTTCCGCTGGTTAGAGTAATCATTATTGACTTGAATCCCTTGCCATTTTAATCTCCAGATCCTTGGCCTTCTTGGGCTGAAACTGCCATGAAAACTGCAAAAGATTGACTTTCGGAAGGTGGATAATGAAATTCAGTCTGTTATCTTTGTAAATCAATATATATTTAGTCCAGGATTGTATTTGTAGACAGCTACATTTATTTAGAGAACACCCATGTTTTCACTCTCTAACTTGCAGCCATTCGCTAGCTTGTCAGTAAACGCTCTAAATTTGTGCCATTCTGTCACAGACCAGTGCTTCAGGATTCTATTGGGTAGTGATTGTGATTGAGCACAACCTGGTGGTGGTGATGACATTGTAATTGCTCTAAAACTGCTAATTGTTGTAAATTCCCTTTAGCTTTTGTACAATATACACTATGTTAGAGACATAAGGTTTGGGCAATTGTTCTGATGCAATTTTCTATTGGACTGAATACTTGGAATGAATGCATCGATTTATGGGTGAACACCATAAAAACAATCTCTTAGGTTTAGTATTGAACTATTTCAATCTGACTAGCTGATTCTTTTTTGTTGCTGTGTGTGAGCATACCTCAAAGAAAATTTATATTTTGTGTGGAGTCCCTCAAGGTTTGATATTGGTGCCTATGTTATTCAATTTGTATGTATTTACCGATGAAATTCATTTCATGGAGTACACAAACATTTACACAAAATTACACAAAGAACCCAACATTTTTTTTCTCAATTTCAAACTCTTCAGGGTCATATTTCCCCCTTTGTCAAATCACCAAATTAATGTATTGAAATAAAGACAATAACATGACAATAATATTTTCCAACACATTCACATTCCAACACATGTATTGAGAAAAATGTATACCTTCTGATTATTGACAATAAATATTCAATTAATTCAGTTGCACTTTGTAATGTAACAAAACATGAGAAAATAATAGGATTGAATACATTTCTGAAGGCATTATATGTCAAGGCACTTATTTGAGACAGCACGGTGCCCTTACACTTCCTTTGTGGCTGACAACCAAAGGCTTTGTCTGGAGGTAATTGTCTTGTCCTATGTATGCTATTTTCACATGGCCTATAGGTTACACCTCAACTGTTCAGCTGTCTGCAAGTGTGACTCACATTTTCAACTTCACAGCAAAGCCGACAGGCTTGACTTTGTCCTATAATTTTGAGTTGTGGCAAAGGCAAATGAAATATGAAATGCTTACGGTGTGTGAGTATGTGCTTGTGTGTGTTTGTGTATGTGAGTGAGTAATACATAAATTGTGTAAACTGGACGTGTGTGTGTGTGCACATATATGTGAATGTGTCTCTGTAATTGTTTGCACGTGCATGTTTTTGGCTAAGGGTGAAAGAAGGCAAGAGAAAGGTCAGGACCCCATCCCCTCATAGGATACTAGCTGTCTTAACATAGCCTGCTGTCTTTTAACACATTGAAATTAATATCAAGAGACATCACATTTGAGTCACACACAATCTCAATCAAAACCCGTGGAACTAACACCATAGGGGACCTGCACTGCAGGACACCAAAAACGATAAAGGGCAAACAAAAAAGAGAAATACAAGGCTTGTGGAACAAGGCTGGGGAAGGAAATTGGCGATTTTCATACAGCAGAAATTGTGAATGTTTTACAGTAGCATTAAATGGTTAATAGATTAAATTGTTCTTCTGTGTTTGTTGTGAGGTCTTGTGCTTGTGCTGAGTCACAGCCTTAATATGACTATGAAAAGAAGCTCTTTTATTAAGCCTTTTAATAATGCATGTTGTGATATCAAATGTTTTCATTTTGCAAGACAGTTGACTCTGGAGTGTCTTTAAAGACTGAGTTTTGTAGCCATATTTCAACATGCACATGTTTGTGTGTGATACATAGCCTAAGTAAAAGAGAAACTGCCAGGGATGTTGTCAATTAAAAGGGTTGAGCAAAACAGAGCTCTAGATTATAGACAATCAGTGGAGTTACACACATATGTATGTTACCCCAGACACAGGGAACAGCACATCATTTGAATTCAACATCCCTTTTAACTCTGTTCCAATAATGAACATTTTTCTTTTTTTCTTTAAATGCCATCGACTGAATTCTAATTGTTCCTGTTTCCATTTCTGATTGGAAAAACCCAGAATAGAGAAACTGTCAGACCTTTTCAGAGATCCTGATTGGTACAGACAGAACAGCCAAAATTCAATGATAATTTAACAAATCTATTGTGGCATTTTCGTAAAATATTTCTTATAAATGTATTATCCATTTATTCCTTTCATGTCAGATTTTAAATACTTAAACAAAAGGAATAACAATGTGTTTCAATAAAAAAATTAAAGGTATATGGAACTGTCAAATGCGTCTAATAGTATATTTATAATTGATCACAAACCAAAAACTTGCCCCATCTCTCGTACTGTGTCACTACCTGGTCACTACCTGGTATCACAGTAATCTAAGAGACTTTCAGGCGGTATGTCATTTGCCTTTTCCTCAGGACTGGCTTTCAGCTAGCTACTCAACAATAAAGGCCTGACTAAAGGAATGCTTCAGAGATGGTTGGCCTTCTGGCAGGTTCTCCCATCAAAAACTCTGACCCTCCAAATAGTGGCCTTTGGGTTTTTGGTTACCTCCCTGACCACGGATCATGTTGCTCAGTTACATAGTTTGTCTGTATGGCCAGCTGTTGGAAGAGCCTTGGGGGTTCCAAACATCTTTCGTTTCACAGTGACAAAGCCCACTCTTCTCCTGGGAACTTCCAATAGTTTTATTTTATATTTCATTTTATTTATAACTTTCCCCAGATCTATGCTTCCTCAATTCTATCTTGGATGTCTACAAAGATGTTTTTGCTCTGACATACACTGGGAAGTGGGTTAGGAGACCTAAAATAGAGAGGTGTGTGCCTTTCTAAACCATATCCAAACGATTGAATTTGCCACAGATGGACTCAGATCAGGTTCTAGAGACATCTAGGGACATCTAGGGTCTAAATATGTATGCACATGAGATAATTCAGTTTTCATATGAATTGGCACAAATCTCTAAAAACATGTTTTATCTTTGTCATTATGTGGTATTGTATGTAGATTAAAGGCAATTTATTATATATTCAATCAATTATAAATTAAGTCCACAACACAACAAAATGTGGAGAAAATGAAGCAGTCAGAATACATTCCAAAGGCACTGTACATAACCCATGAAGTAAAATGCTAAATCCATTCATGGCCAGGTATGTAAACTGCAACATTGATTAATCCAGCTATAAGTGTTGTTCAGTTGATTATATTCCTATTTATCTTTTAATTTCTTAATATGAAAGTAATTTAAAAGTAATCTATGAAAGTAATCAGATTATGTTTCTGAGTTTGAGTTATCCAGAAGTTACATACGTGATTACAGTTGTGAACAAGTAACTTTTGACTTCATTCAATTACATTTAAAAAGTAACCGAACCCTGATTTTTATTGGGATTTTTTTTGTATATACAGTACTAATCACATTCCAACCACAACGGTTTAACTGGACTAAAACGCCAAATAAGTATGTTAATTCTATTGATTTGTGCCTAGCTTCTCACTAAACTATCAGAGGGAACTGAATGCCTATTTTGGCTAGGTTAAGAAGCTAACTCTTGAGATCGGTGGTGTCCTACACAGAACGCCCAGATATTGTTGATTGATTTTCCAGGCATGAAAATCCCTATGTAGGACATACTCCAAGTATCAAATCAAAAAAACTTTCTTTGTTCAAGTCTTTGGAACATCATTTCCTATTTAAATTAATTGGGAGCTCATTTACATATTGTTACAATTAAAGAAATATAACAGTTATCAAACATCTTCGCAAGAAACTTGGAAGTTGGAACCGTCTGGACATTTGAGACAATTTTTCTTGCCGAGCGCTGAAATGTTTTTGGCTATAGAGTAGGCAGAATAATTAGAAAATAAGAAATCTACTCTTGTTTTTCCTTACAGACAATTGTGCCTAATTGTACTGTGGATACAGAGTCAAAGTAGAGCTGGTAGCTAAAGCTAACATAAGATATTGCTAGACTGGGCTGGAAAAGATGGTTGTAAATTGACCATCAAGTTCAACTTTTGAACTAGCAGTTACAGGGTCAAGAAACCAAAGAATTAGAGAACAAATTCTGGATTATTTTTAAGGCGTAAAACTGCTCTGTATTGTTATCATAATGCAATGTAATAAATATCGCAATTGATTATCTTGCAGCATATTTTGATGAGTGACGTGCGTTTGTTGTACTGCAGTCATAATGCAGCAACGGCAGTCCAGAGTTTCTCATTTGACCACATGTATTAGCAACAGTAAATTATTTGGTGGTCAGTGGAACTAGCTTAGCTATAGTCATAACATGAAAATAAGGTCTGAACAGGAATTAGTTATGAGTTTATAGGTAAAAAATGCAGGCTAATACATTTAAGGTATAACATTTTTTTAAACTCATTTTTAGTCATATAACAGGTTGAAACCATACATAATTACCATGTCTTTTTACTTACATGGTACAAGAGTATATATAGTAGTACGTGAACTAAAATATAATCATGAATGTGTACAAAATGCTAATGATAAGTGTGAGAAGGGATCGGAGTGTAACATATTGACTCATATAATTATATGTACCATGAGTGCACCACCAGCCTTCCCCCTCCCACATACATCCCCATACTCACCTCCCGTCATCCGCCTTTGTCCCCTATCGTCCACCCCACCAGCAGGTGAACACACATGCATGCCCTCACGCACGCGTGCACACACACGCACACAACATAACATCATAACATACTGTAAAGAAGGAGCGTATGAAATGACATGAAAAAAAATAAATACATTTAGTGAAAAGAGAAATATGGGTAAATACAGGCATCAAAACAGGAATCAAAATAGAAATCACTGTGCACCTTCCTTTTAACAAACTTGTAGTTTCGTGCACATCGGAAATGTGTCATCTCCTTCGTACCATACCGTTCCCTAACTTTCCACAACCATGCCTTATACGTAGTTGGGCTTGGTTTCAACTATGCCTAAAATGTAGTTGGGTTTTGTTCAACCTTCTTTTCCTTCAGGGATTATCCCTAGATAAGCTAGTGTCATGTCTCTTGGTACAGTATATCAACAATGAAACAGCCTTTAATGTATCCTAAAGATCATCCCAGTATTGCTTCAGCTTTGGAAATGACCAGAAACTATGGACATAATTAGCTGCTGATTCCTTGCAACTCCAACAACCACTTGAGGGGGAAGTACCCAATTTTTTAGTTTTATATGTGGTGTTCTTAAAAAGTGTGCAATGACCCTCCATCTAAATTCCCTCCATGCATTTGATCCAGATTAGATGAGCCTCCGAATTCAATTCCATGTTTCCATCAGAATTTACTGTTGGAATTTAGATTCCCACTTTCTTTTAATGTAGTGGGAATTGCTTGGTTCCATGATTTGAAAAACTTGATTCTTTCTTAATAGAGCTTTTGCTGTTGCATTATACATTTGGAGTTAAATTATAAACTTTTTTATTGCCCCTGGCAATTTATTCTTATCAAGTTCATTTTGTTTATTAAAAAAGTTTATATTCTACAAATACCTGAAAAAATCTATTATTGGGATAATTTCTAAATTGCTCAGATTAATTCAGATTAGACCTGTTTTATTAAAGAGATGTTGATATTTCAACCCATAACCTGACCAATTCCTGAAACCTGTTTCAAGCAATGAAGGGACAAAGTCCTAAATAAACCCAATAAGGGTAAGGACTGAGATTGAAATGGATACCTCGTACGCATTCTGAACCTCTTTCCAAATTTGGAGTGACTTTGGTCCACATATTCATTTTACAGTGTTCATTGGGCAATATTATTAAGTGCACCCCAGAAATACATATATAGACTAGGAAGGGCCAGACCCTACTCCATTGGAAGTGGCACAGTTTTCAATCTTAGCTTTCCTTTCCAAAAAAAGGGAGATGAGATGATCCAAAATGTTAAATGTAGATTTGGGAATTTGAACAGCGAGCATTTGGAATGGGTATAGCGACCAAGGGAGGATTTTCACAGTTACAACCTCATATCATCCCAACAGACAGAGGTAACATGTGCCAAGTATTTTTTTTTATTCAGGTAATAAACTTATCATGACATAGTCCAGTGATGGAGGAATACAGATTCCAAGAATCAGTCCAGTTATATACATTGCCTCAGTCTTATCTACATTTTCTTATAGCCAGAGTAAAATCTGAATTGTTTGATGCAATCTTTAAGAGAAGGTATACAGCTGGTAGGATTTTTCAAGTACACCAACACATTGTGTAAAAATACACCTTATGTTGTTTCTTCATTAATTACAAACCCATAAATACTCAGATACTCCGATCATACAGTTGATATTATTGTTGCATGGTGTAAGGGTCTCATTTTCCAGGGAATTATCATAAGCATTTTAAAGAGGAGACTGTACTTCTCAGAAAGTCTTGTAGAATTTACCTAGCAATATGTGCCAGGACTTTTATTATTCTTTAGTGTTTTATTACCTCTTAAATTTCCCTGCCATGGTCTCGTTTGCCATATCTTCTGATAGTTCAGTCAAACCAATCCCCTGGAAGAAGGCTTTAATCTGCTCTTTGCTCGAGTAGGTCCCAGAACTCCTACCATCTTCTATAGAATTATGCAAAGGCTTCTGAGATATGCTGAAACTTGATCAGGAAGTGGTTTGGCTTCTGGGATTTCAGTTTTTGAAGTAATGCTTTGTTTAGCCAATCTCAACATACCCTTAGTTTTTTCAGAGAGCAGAGTATCCAGGGCCCTGTGCGCTTCCTTCATTAAGAAATGACCCACTAATTCCCATTTAAGGGTCAAAAGAGAGTGGTCTGAGAGTGTAGTTGGAATGATCTCACACTTTACTGCCCTGTGGGCCTTAGACTTAGAAGTAAAATAGTCATCAATGCGTGACTATGAAGAGTGTCTATTTAAGTAAAATATAAAAAAAATGTAAAAGTCCTTACCCCTCGGATATAGATATAACCACACATCCACAAAGCCCACTTCCAAACATTACACTGTCAGTGCCCTGCTCATTCTGGTGTCAGGAGCAGAAACCACTGTTGACTTTCTGAAACATTAACGCAGATAAGGTATCCACAATTAGAAGGAGCTGTCATGGTGAAGGGCAGGCAGGACACTAGGTGCAGAGCGATTAAAGGGAATCATTCCTTTTAATGTTTGCTTCCTGCAACAAAAACAACAGAAGGAGCTGAACACCCCGAACTGTAGCAAACAAACGCAAACAATGATCCACACCAGGTGTGGAAACTACTGAACTTAAATAGGGTCCCCAATTAGAGGCAACGCATGAAATTCTGGTGCAGAGAGAAGTCGATGTTTACTTGAGGATAGCCAGAGAGGAGGAGGGAGGTTGCACAATATCTGCATTAGTGTGTTAGCCTTGCATTAGCGTGTGTTATTTATGATTAGGGATGAAGTTTGATCTACAGGAAGTTTGATCTCTCTGAAATTAATATTGATGGTCCTCCCTTCCACATACATTTTCAAATATCCCACCTTGACCACTTATACAAACTCCAGTGACCATCCCTGATACCCACAATCATAATTAACATTAGTGCTTAATTTGTAGATGCCAGAACAAACAAATAGCACAAATTTCTCACGTGTCATAGATCTATTTTCAGAAGTTGCAGACATGCCTATAGGTTCAGGAATTTTCTTTAATGCCCTGTCTGGTTATTTTGTCATGCTACACTGACAAATTTCAGGCAACACTGAAAAACAAAAATCTAAGATGAATTATTTGTTCCGTTGTGATGATGTACTGTTCTTTTTAATTTTCTGTACTAATTGAATGCCTTGTGCTGATTTCCTGAATTGTATACAAAATGGTATTTTAAACAGTATACAAAATGGTAATTTCCTTCTCCCTTCTCCATTATTGCATAACTTGTTATGAATCATGACCATTACTGGCTTTTCCATAACCGAAGGGTCCAACAACAAGAGTAACTGCTAAATTAAATATGCCAACGTGTCAGCCTTCTCCAGCTTTATCCGCAGCAGAATACGATTTATCCAGCTGTACATCTGGGCTGATCATATCTTGGTCAGCGGAGTGTCCGTGCTAACTAGCTTCAGGGCCGATCTACTGACAGATCTGTTTACATAGGGATTCCTTAAAGATCACATATTTTACAGAAAAAAAACAAAGATACAGTGAGAGAAAAAAATTATTTGATCCCCTGCTGATTTTGTACGTTTGCCCACTGACAAAGAAATGATCAGTCTATAATTTTAATGGTAGGTTGAGAGACAGAATAACAGTGAGAGACAGAATAACAACAAAAATCAATCAGTCAAAAATTTTATAAATTGATTTGCATTTTAATGAGTGAAATAAGGATTCGACCCCTCTCAATCAGAAAGATTTCTGGCTCCCAGGTGTCTTCTATACAGGTAATGAGCTGAGATTAGAAGCACACTCTTAAAGGGAATGCTCCTAAACTCAGCTTGTTACCTGAATAAAAGACACCTGTCCACAGAAGCAACACAACACAGAAGCAACCTACACAAGGCTGGAATGGGCTACAAGACCATCGCCAAGCAGCTTGGTGAGAAGGTGACAACAGTTGGTGCGATTATTCGCAAATGGAAGAAACACAAAAGAACTGTCAATCTCCCTCGGTCTGGGGCTCCATGCAAGATCTCACCTCGTGGAGTTGCAATGATCATGATAACGGTGAGGAATCAGCCCAGAACTACATGGGAAGATCTGATGAACTCAAGGCAGCTGGGACCATAGTCACCAAGAAAACAATTGTTAACACACTACGCCGTGAAGGACTGAAATCCTGCAGCGCCCGCAAGGTCCCCCTGCTCAAGAAAGCACATGTACAGGCCCATCTGAAGTTTTCCAAAGAACATCTGAATGATTCAGAGGAGAACTGGGTGAAAGTGTTGTGGTCAGATGAGACCAAAATCGAGCTCTTTGGCATCAACTCAACTCGCCGTGTTTGGAGGAGGAGGAATGCTGCCTATGACCCCAAGAACACCATCCCCACCGTCAAACATGGAGGTGGAAACATTATGCTTTGGGGGTGTTTTTCTGCTAAGGGACAGGACAACTTCACCACATCAAAGGGACGATGGACGGGGCCATGTATCGTCAAATCTTGAGTGAGAACCTCCTTCCCTCAGCCAGGGCATTGAAAATGGGTCGTGGATGGGTATTCCAGCATGACAATGACCCAAAACACACAGCCAAGCTAACAAAGAAGTGGCTCAAGAAGAAGCACATTAAGGTCCTGGAGTGGCCTAGCCAGTCTCCAGACCTTAATCCCATAGAAAATCTGTGGAGGGAGCTGAAGGTTCGAGTTGCCAAACGTCAGCCTCAAAACCTTAATGACTTGGAGAAGATCTGCAAAGAGGAGTGGGACAAAATCCCTCCTGAGAAGTGTGCAAACCTGGTGGCCAACTACAAGAAACGTCAGACCTCTGTGATTGCCAACAAGGGTTTTGCCACCACGTACTAACTCATGTTTTGCAGAGGGGTTGAATACTTATTTCACTCATTAAAATGCAAATCAATTTATAAAATTTTTGACATGCGTTTTTCTGGATTTTTTTGTTGTTATTCTGTCTCTCACTGTTCAAATAAACCTACCATTAAAATTATAGACTGATCATTTCTTTGTCAGTGGGCAAACGTACAAAATCAGCAGGGGATCAAATAATTTTTTCCCTCACTGTACAAGAGTCTATGAAGAGTCCTTATCTTTAAATGGACGTCTGTTTATGTAAAGGCTGAGCTTAAGACAAATCAGGTCAGACCTTTCTTAACCTTTTTCCTCAAAAAAATCATGAAAATGTAAAACTGTAAAAAAAAATGCCTTCATTGCTTTTATAACTCCATTCAACTAATTACATGACTTCTAAAGACACTTGGTTACACCACAGCTCATCCAGTTGTCTCATAGCAAAGGGGGTGAATATTTATTAAATAAAATATTTTCTGATTTATATTTGTAAATAATTTAGAACAATTTGCAGACTTTCCTTATGGATTTCATTA
Source organism: Esox masquinongy (assembly GCA_016801175.1). Classification (NCBI taxonomy): domain Eukaryota; kingdom Metazoa; phylum Chordata; class Actinopteri; order Esociformes; family Esocidae; genus Esox; species Esox masquinongy. Next base: position 19,294 of record JACXGI010006162.1, on the reverse strand, counting down.
TTTTATGTTGTACAGTGGCAAAAACTCAACTAAATAAATCAATTATGATTTATTTGTCACAAAAGAAAATGTGGAGAAGTCTAATGGGAATGAATACATTTAGTGCCTTTAAGTTGACCTTTTTGCAGCCTAATCCTACCCCCTAACCCCAAGTGAAAGAGGAATAAATGATATAGGAATAAATGATACTAGAGTATTCATGCAAGGAAACTCAGACGTTAATAGAAAATATTTGTTATCAAGTCATCGACATTAAGAAACCAGTGAGGCTGACAAACCTGATCCAGGTCTGCTCATTACTGCTGCACCATTAATCTCTGGAGCTCTGGATCTCTAAATTGTCTTGCCTTTCAGAAATACACTAGTTGCCTTCTGTGTATATATCAGTCTGGTTTTAGACATGGGAACAATACTATTTCAGGAAATACATTGGTTATAAATTACACTGCAATAGAGGATGCTAAGGCTGGGGCAGAATTAACATTTATTTCTATTACTATAACTCTATACCTGTGTAAAAACAACTTGTTCCCTCCTGCCTTCTACAGCTGAATGTTAAGTGTTGGTGAATTACTGCGCCATAACGTTTTCAAAATGAACACTTCTGGTATTTATGTATTTTCTGTACTCTCAGTATACTCTCTATAAATAATGTACATTTATATGACAAATGATATGGTTTTGAATACAATATTGTATTTTGTAAGATAGGTCTGGGGTTTAGTCAATATGGTGTGAGTTCTGAGAAGTAGGTTTCTGCTTTAGAGAAAATGTAATCCACATTCAGGAAATGAGTGTTAGCATTTGTGAAAAACTTTAAACACATTTGCAGGAGTGAATAGTTGTAGAGATATCCCTTTTACTTTGATTCCCATGTAAAAAAGGTAATAATAATAATAATAATAAAGGTAAAATAACATTTAAAAAATATTGTGACTCATGTTTACTTTTAAGATGTCATACAGTCTGTGTCATGTGCAATTTGCAACTGATCAACTACTGATATGATTTCACTATGGAAAATAAGGAGGCTACAAATGTAGCATGTGATAGATATTGGGCATGAAAAGTAACTGAATTAAGCTTGACACAATGTATGAGAGTACTAACTATCTCTGTACGAAGGACACTAGGTAGGAAATGTGATGCCCCATTGCTGATGGGTCCCACACACCCTGTCCATACCTCCTGATAGGAGTTTTCCATGTGACTGTCATAGACTCTATGAATAGACCCATGGACCGTAGGTTGGCACATACCATTGTGAGGAAGCCTGTCTTTACCTGATGATACGCATGTATTTTAGTTCTATTCTCTTGTTAGAGGAGGGGTACTTTGTTACCTTGTGCTATATGAGGTGCGTATCGCAAGCAGTTGGTATCCACTGTTGAGGGGCCCCACACAACCTGATAAACGTGTGGAGCCAGGAAACTATGGAATGTAAGAACTATGGAAGATCAACATCTTGGACTCATGCTGAATAAAGATTCTCCCCTGACTTGTTTGTTTAAAGACTCCGTTCATGGATCAAGAGTGGACAGAGGCTAACACGTAATACTTGACTTACAGTGTGAGAATAGGAAAACACTGAATACTGACCTAACACCTATTATAGGCTTTATACGTGACTCACAGAGTGACCTGTAAGCTACAATGACATGCCTAATATGTCTTAATATGTTACCTTAAAGTAAAGTGCTACTGTGTTTGTGATGCCTCAAGTGCTGTCTTATGAGGCCTATAGGGAGCTGATGGACAAAAATACAGATTGCGTCTTGCATGGTCTGCCATATTTAATTGGTGCCAGTCACTATCTTTTCATGTCAAACATCCAGATGTTGTTTCTCGAGTGAATTTTACCTTGTCGTTTGTGACCAATGTATAACCTAGCAATGTGGTATTGCAAAAAAGAGGACACCGCCCACGTATCTTTGGAAATGTTTTCACCTAGCCGCTAAATCTTCTGGGATTAGCTTCTTGTGTTGTTTTTTTGTGTATTATCTTCTCTGTAATAACAGATTAACCTCAGACCTAATTTTATTCTCCTAACCTGACATGTTCTCATTACCAAAACCTGCAGACCTGCTCTGAGAAAAGTCGTGGTTTCCGTTAATGTGATCCAGCCTCATCTACCTTTCACATTGTGATGAACGATGTTTTCTCCACACAACATTGTGAATTAAGAGGGCATAATTGTATTGTGGACGTCTGTTTGGCTAAATACCCTACAGAAGGACTGCATTAATAAACAATAGAATTGTCACATTTTGACAACTGATTCATTCCTTTATTCCCATCGCATAACCTGGGCTTGCTTTGACTCTGTAGACGGTGATAACATATGGTGCCACTTATAACATATGGTGTGCTGCTTTTTAACCTGGACCCTCAAAATGCCTGAAAGAAAAACTCCCTCTGTTTTATTTTTCTCCTGTTGCGCTGAAGTTGCTAACGTCCCTTCCTATTTGCATGCAGTGTCACCGATGTGACACATAATCTGTTGTTGTTGTTGAGGAGGAGGACTGCCACTTCCTCCCTTCTCTCCACCCATCCATCCCTCCTCCCCCCTCCTGCAGCAGCTGTTTTCCCTGTGTCACTGACTTGACAACGTGCTTTCAAGGTTCACAGGCCACATCGCCTCCTCCTTCCCTTTCTGCTATTTCAAACTTTGCAGTGATTTCCTCTTTTCCTTTTTGTAACAGTTACCATTATAATAAACTGAAACAAACAAAATTATAAAATAAGAAAAAATACAGTTAGCCAGGAGGATGAAACTTGGCCGCAAGTAAACCTTCCAGCAAGTCAGTGACGCGCACATTAAAATCCATACATAAATGGTTAATTGACAAAGTAACTTAGGCCCAGGCTATTGAGCACAGTGCAGGTGAGCCTGGTACAACTTCCATTCGAAGTTGGCCTAGTGGGATGGACCTACTCTTTTCGTCATCATTTAATTTTAGCAAATTGTTGTAGGTCTACAACAGTGGGGTGTTACAACCAATGTGAGTAGCCAAATCTCCACCTTTCATTACTTTTGCTCCTTAGTGCGAGGAGGAACAGGAGGAGCACTGCAAGAGACCTATAAAATGACCTCCAGCGGGCTACTGGTGTGCAGTAGCTGGAAACCGGCACCGGGGGGTACTGGGCTGGGAAGCGGCACCGGGGGGTACTGGGCTAGAAACCAGCGTGCAGGGATGGGAAGCCTGGCAGGTCTTCTCCTCCAACATCCTCTGGTCCCGATGCTGTAGGGGCTCGTCCCAGAGACCCCACAAGTGGGGTGGCAGGAGCCCCTCATCTTCCTCTAGGTGCTCCTGCTCCCCTGACTGCAGAAGCTCTTCAACGAGCCCCCACTGGTCTGGCGGCACCACCTCCCCTCCCTCGCACAGCACCCACAGCCCCACCCCAAATATGTCATGGGGGGGTCTCCTGGGCTGGCCGCTGGGCCTGTGCACGGGAACACCGACGTGGTGTCCCTGCGTGGATCCCTGACTGGATCCCGGGCTAGACCACGGAGGTACTCCTCAGTCAGTGACCAGCACCTTACCTTTGAGGAGCTCCCCCATGGTCCAGCTCTGCTTGGTCCTGGTCGGGTGGATCATTCTGTCATGGTCGAGAGGCAGGACACGAGGCGCAGAGCTGTAATACATCCTTTTAATGTTGTTCTTAGTAAAACTGAAGAGAAAGCATCAAAAAGAGAGGCAGACCGCAAACTGAAGCACATAACACAAACACGACTGGTATACACAATAATCCCCAAATTAAAGGTTCAAAAGGGCAACGTAAGTAGGGTTCCCAATAAGAGGCAACACAGCGCAGCTACCTCTAATTGGGGACAACTAAAACTGCAGCGCAGAGATGCCTAGAGGCCCCCAGCCAGGGACCTGACAAAATGATTTGCACATCTTTGCATTCTGTTTTTATTTCCATTTTACACAGCGTCCCAACTTTTTTGGAAACAGGGTTGCATAATAAACAGCCCAAACATGTTTGCTTTTGCCTAAAGTCCAGGTAATTCAACACCACTACTTCTTAGGGTAGATTTGTAATAGAGCACAATCTATGTAGCCATAGCGATTATGGTTAATAACCTTTACTCCTTTGTGGGACCGGTAGGAAACTGGCCCTATAATTTGATTCACAGGAGCAAACACAGATGCCACAGAGTGATATTCTGTATTTCAATAAATTCAAAAAATAAAAAGCTGTAAATCATAAGTCCACAGAAACGAGGTGTAGAGTGATTTATGGTTCCCCGGGTTCAATGTCTTGTTCTACATGCCCCACTATGAATCTTGAGCACCCAATCCCATCCACATGCATTACACCCCCAGTTCCCACTTGCTCAAATGTGCTAATGCCCATTGCTCCACTGTAGCTTACGCAGGGGCATGTTCATAGAAAGGTGTTTACCTAACTGTGACCAACCAATGGGAGAATGTAAGTGGACATGGATGTTTGATTGCATTTTTCTTTCTTGGAAGCAAATCATTTTTTTCCCCCAAGAATGTTATTGTTTGGCCACAAAACTGAGGGGATACAATATGCACAGTAAAACTATTATGGCTCAAAAACAAACCCTATTAATAATCCCGTTTGAAAACTGGCCAGTGGTGTCAGAAAGAGTTGTTGAGCGGGAAGTAACAACAAGGTAGTAAAGCTATGCTGAGTGAAATATACTATTTCCTTTGTCCATGCCTTCATGGTACTAGTTTAATGACTCCAATTTGGATCCCAGGGTGATTTTATAGGTATGTAGACCTATAAACATGGACCTGTCCTCAGATGGAGCCAATATCTTGTTGGTTGCATATTAAATGAGTAAGAGGAATGAGTAACAGAATCTCTTTTAGAGTGTATAATGCTTTCTCTGTCAGCATTAGCCCAATTTCTTTTAAACAACGACTATTACAAAAACAAGAAAAAAGAAAAAATATGTGTTTTGAGCGAGAGTAGCAAGGAGGACTGAATACATTTGTTTTTGTTTCGAATTATGCCTTCATTCATGCCACAAACTTGACCAAACTTGATCAGCTAATGGTTGAAATTAAACACGCATGTGACACTACAATTCAACATCATACGTAGATCTCCGTGATTCAGTGTAGCCCCATGAGCTCCGATTTCAAAACAAACACCCAGCATCCCAATTTAATCATTCTTCACTGGCCTGCTTCTATGAACTGTAGTGTACATTAACATTAGGACTGGCAGGGAAAATTTGCACTGCAAACTATAACCACTAGACTTCATCCAATGTGCGCTTTCATCAAATCCTATCACCATCTATCCATCCCTAACCCTTACATCCTCTATAATTTACTCCTGTGTTTAATAGAGTGTGTATTGTTTATATGTATTCTCCTGGAGGCTGCATGATTCTGGCAAGAGGGTACTCTGACAGGAGTCATAGACATGGTTGATTTAATGTAAAGCAGACTGATATACCTGAACTGTGCATTTTTGGTACTGAGTACCACAATTGCACAGCCCTGGGAATACTGATTAGTTTGACTCATGAATGTAAACTTGACGCTGATGTTATGCTAATGCAATTCCACTGCTGGCTGTGTCCACGGTCATGAATACACATACATGTACATACGAACGCACGCACACACATACACGCACGCACACACACACACACACACACACACACACACACACACACCACACACTCTCCACTCTCTGCACTTGCTGTCCTATACTTCCTCAAGCATCTGCAGTAAATTTGCCTGGCAAAAATGGAAACTGATTTTATTCTGAGGCGTAAGTGGAGGACAGCAAGTGTAATCATGGATATGCAAATTACAACTCCAGTAGTAGATTATACCTATAAATCTCTGTCTTTGGCTTTTGTCTATCCTCTCCCACCCCAATATACATGCATGGGTCCCTCTGAAACACATTACACACATTGGTTTCAGTTAATCTAAAATGTAGCTCTTTGATTCTCTTTTCACCACACTCAAAATAATGCATTATAAATCCCAGCCCAGGTCTATAAAACATATTTAGAACGTGTTGAATTTTTATGTGCCATGGGAGAATGTTTCATGTAAAAGTACAGACTCCAGATCACTCACTGTTGTTTTCCAGCTTGATCTTACACTCAAAGTACATGTATATAATTGTCCCTTAATACTAAATGTTGGGGTTCTTCACATGGCATCAATTTGGGAATGAAAACTGCAATAACTTAATACTTATCAGACTCACTGTGGCCAAGGTCCATTTGTTGGTTTTGACATCAGGAGAGACCTCAGCAGTAATTCTCCCAGTTGGAAACAAAGGCTTGTAGCTGGGATGTTGATAAAACTCTTAGCCAGGAGGAAGTCAAAAGATTTTTTGTGATAAATATGACCTAGACTTTTTCTAATCACTAGCCCGGCTCGTCGATCTTGGTCCCGATAATCAGGAGGTAAAATTGTAAATGCCCGTGTGTTATTCTTTCTCGGTTTAAAGGTGTGGCTGACCAAATAGGCAACCAGATATAAGGGCAGATCAGATGTCCTTATGGTCACAAGTATGTATGGCCCTTTTCTATTTAAAGTACAAATGTGTAAGTTCAGCCCTCTATCATCTACATGAGTAATAGCAGAAACAATGTAGATATCCTTAGAAGCTAACTAGATAAAAACAGCCTGGCAATCTAGCTAACGTTGTATACAATTTGTGGTTTACAATTCCCATTTTTATAGCCCATCCTGCTTGTGGTATACCTATAACCTAGGCTAGCGACGCAGGACAGAGATAGCATCCTATGTTTAGCCTTAGGAGCTAGCTACATAACATAACACACTGCAGCTAGCTAGCTGACATTTTAGCTAAAGTTATACGTCATTTGGTTCGAAATTCCCATTCACTGAGCACGAATATGCCGATAATGACATACCATTTGGGAAGTACTCCAGTTCAAATAACATCTTTCCCCAATACCCTTTGGCATTATTCTGCATTTGTGAGGTGTCTTTTTTAAAGGCCTATTCTACTAGAGCATTCTGGGCATTTTGTCTTCTGGCCCTGTCTTTCTTTGTCACCTGCTTTTAGCATCAGTGCTAGGCCTACCTGTGTTATGCTAATGCTGATGTCCCATTGTTTGTCTCCCATTGCTCGATGGCATGAGTTCATATTCTTAAAGCATCTGAAAACAACAACAAAAACAGCAGTAAGATGCCTCATTCTATTTTAACAGGTGCCCTGGAGATATCTTGACATTCTCAAAACTTGAATTTTTTTTTTAAACCTGGGACTATTTCTTCTTTTTCCTCTTCTTCCCCCTAGGTGACCAGGGGAGAGTTATATGCTGTCGTTTGCTTCAAAAGTTCGGGGTAAAACACAAGCTGTGGGGTTGAAAGAAATAACAAGAAAAAAATCCAAACCAGTCAGTTATTTTTTGTTAGCCCATTAGATGAACCTTTAGTCTCTTCTCTGGGGGTTATTTTCTCCCCTGCTAATGCAGTAAGCTGTGCAGGAGATGCTAACATCTTAATTATGCTACTCTCATAACGACAATGCTCGTTTCGGCCTGCTTAACAGCACCCAGCAAGAAAGTGCTCTCTGAGTGTCGAGGCAATGTTATGGCAAGGTGAAAGCACACATTTTTACATACATAAATATCTCAAAGCTTTTAATGTTGTATCACTCTCTCGAGGACTAAATAGGAAATGCAAACTGTAGCCCATGTACCAACTATACCCACAGTCATATAATGCCTTATATAATGCCTCAATCCACATTCCTTATACACAGGCCAATTATCTACCAGCTTTGACTTCCCACGGCAGTCCCCTTCACCTGGCACCAGGCAGTCTGTGAGTGGTACATGTCCTCATGGTGTGCTATCCAGTGCGGGGTAGAAACAGGTCTATTTCCCCTGTGTGGAGCATGCTGGTTGGAGTGATGAAGGCTTTTAAACAGAACTGGTGATAACTGGCAGCTTTAGCCATCCCTATAGGGGGACTTTGCTGCATGCAACCACTCAGCTCGTCTCTAATGACAGACTTATCAAAGCCATGTCGGACTGCTGAGATCACCAAGTTTTCACTCCCCTATTAACGTTCCTGCTCACATAGCCAGTGGTATTTCTAGAGAAGGGCTACCAGCAGCATTAGATAGAGTCTCCTAGACTGCAGACTGTTACCATGGTTACAACATTCAAAATATGAAAGAAGTTAAAGAAAATAATACGCAAATGTCTGTACAAGCCAGAATGTTGAATGAAACTATAGCTAAAGTAACTGCCAAGTATTGCCCAAGTTCCATACAATACAACATGTAATTACACTAGTAGTGAAATTGTTTCAGAGGTTTGAAGTGGCATACTTTTTCTCTAAATGAATCTTAGTCAATAACATTATTTAGGTATGAGTTGACAGATGAACTGAAGTCTGATACCCACTGATTAACTTCAAACATACTTTAATGGTTGTTTGTACTGCTGGTCCTTTTGTGGAGATTAAATGTCTACAAGTAGTAGCAACCTGACTAATTGGGGTGCTAATAGATTTATTTCTCTTTTGGCTTGTATTATTTTTGTTTATTTATTTTTTACTCCTGACACATTGCACATTACCAACAAAAGAAGTTCCTTTCCAATCAGCTGGAAGTCTATGCAGTTCAGTGATGCTCAGTAGTTTAGCTTCCTTAAGGGCGTGTGCTCACCAAGGCACTGAACTGTCACTGCTAGGGCGCATTCCCTCGACAGGGCGAGACACTGATAGGTCAGGCCAATGTAGGTTCAGGACCATTAACAGCATGCACCGGGGAAACGCAGAGAGCTTCTGGAACATTCTGCAGGTAGCTGGGAACCCCATCCCTGCCTGCCGGACATGAAGGGCGGACATAAAGGGGGAAGTAATTGCCGCAAAAAAAGTAATACTGAAAGGGCCTAAAGACAGAGGAAAGACGATAGGAAGGAGAATTAAGGAATCTATTGAACATTGCTTCTCCATACAGTCAAGAGAGTCTAAAGGCTCTTAAGTTCCTGATCTAAGATTAGGAGTAAATTGAAGTCAGTGTGTATGTGCATCTTGTGACGGTGAGGTGACGGACAGCTCCGTCATCTCCCGCTTTTCCCGGTTATCCAATGTTCATGAACTCACCCCGGACTCCTTCATTTGTCTTGTCTCCAATTGTCACTCCCACCAGGTCCCAATTAAGTCATCAGTATGTTTTTAAATGTTTCTCCTCTGCTCCCCTCATTTGTCGGTCATTGTTCCTTGGCTCCGCATGTTTCGTGTACGTGGTGAGTGTTTCGTTTTCATTTCGTGTTGTTTAAGTCTTTATTTTCATTTCAGTTAGTTTGAGTGCTCGGTGTTCTTTTCTATTAAAAATATCAAAATCGACTGCCACTCTGCCTGCGCCTGGTTCCTCCTTTCCACCACTACACCATCCGTGACACATCCGTGCATTTTTGTGTGCATGCATGTGTGTCACTGTAAACCAGTGAAAGTGGTCATGGTATCATCTTTCATTCACGAATCTAAAACAAATGTAAATATCCTGTCCGTCCATTCATGAGGTATGAGTGTGGATCGCAGCACATTTACACATTAACCAGGGTCTTGTTATATGACTTTCTGTTTCCCTGAAATCCGCAAAGGTGAAGCCTTTATTTGGCCTCCTGCAGTAAATGTCAAATGCCTTGTTAAAGCTTTGGAGATAATTCAATTTAAACTAAATGATGATTATTTTTGCTCAGACCTTCATTCATCATGTGTCAGTCATCTAGGCATCCAGGAAGAGCCATTACATTAGTATGGGAGATGAAAGACACATCGTTGATGTAAGGCAATTAGAAGTGGCACTTTTCGGGAACGTTTCCCGTTCTCTCTCCCCCTGGCTTTTCAAAAAAGGAATGTCATTTGAAATTGAATGGCATTTCGAAGACTCTGTTTCCCTCCTATGAAGGACAATGCTGGAATTGACAGCATAAATCTGTTCAATGCCTGTGCGTTCACCTGCCAAGCGTTTACTGTTTGGCAATAAATATAATTTGGAGAACTGCCTTCCAAATTAAATTATAACGTGACTTACCTAGTGTTTTTACACTATGATAGCTTTAGTTAGATAAACAAGACTTGCCATTAGGCATTTGATGTAGACACACAACTTTAGAAAATGATTGAGTTAACCACCATCATGACTATGTTCCCTGCGTCACACACATATGCACGCAAAAACACAGGTGCACACGCAAAAACACAAGTGCACACGTTAAAAACAAATGCAAATAAATGCTGCATTCGTTCAAAGCTTTTAATAAGGCCTGTTCCTCAGCAATGTGACCGCATTTATTGCAGCAGGGCTGCACAGTGTGGCAAAACATTACAGTCTCTAGCCTAATGGAGTGTGTTGATCTAGGATAGCAGATGCCTTGCTCCTCCTTCCTGCTGATCATCAACATTGTGTGCAATTACAATTCGTCTGCCAAGATCATTACCATAATTACACACTGTTGAAGATCCAATAAAGGTATCGGAATCCTGGCTGTAGTTTATGGACACTGAAAGCCGGTTCAAGTACACACATTTTTATTCACTGGCAATTCTCTGATGTTCCGTCAGGGCATTTATTTGCTGCATACTGTAGGTTAGAAAGTCCATGTTTTGTAAATGTTCATCTAGTTGTCAGTCTAGGGCACCCCATTGTTGCAACCATCCTCCCCTTGAGGCTTGGGCACTAGAGTCCCTCTTCATTTTCAGAAAGCATCTAAAACCCTACTGTACCTTTTCAAAGATAATCTAAATGAACTCAATAGCCACCACCACTGTTTCCTTGGTGAACTATTGATTGCAAAGTTTACTATTTGTATTGTCTTCTTTCCAGCACTGAGTTTCCTGACAGTTACTTCATTGAGTGGGAGATACTGAAACTCCACCACTACATGTCCAGTACCTAAATGGATATTTCTGTTCCTGTGTGGTGTCGGTCCAGGTGATGCAGATCAGTGCAGCGTGCGTGTAGACTGGAAGTAGAGGGCAAAGCTATGTCCAGAAATCACCCTAACAGATCTAAGCCTCCAGCTGGCAGACCATCTAATTGATTCTTATTATGAATTCTGAAATCAACCCTAATAAATAATTGCTTATAAAAAATTTATAAGATACTACGATACAGACCTTCTGTGGACAGCTGAAAGGTAATCTTCAGATCTTCACAAGTGCAAAGGATTGTTTTTTCACAACTGCTTATAAAATATGAAGATACATACCACTGTAGGCCGGTGGTATGTACATTCCCTATGTTCTTAAATTAAAATCTTGACCACATGGCCAGCAGAGTAGGTTTGAGGACATATTCCTATATACTGTATTTCCCATTGTGGTGTCTCTGAGAGCATCTGTAGTGTCATATAAGACCTCTATCATTTTAAAGTAGTTTTAACTGGGTGCATGAACTTTCATTGCCCAATAATCCAGCCAGGTCATCAGTTATGGGTTCGTAGCTCCAAACCCGAACAAGAAAAGTTTAAAATTACATTGGTGTAAACACTGATTCTGATAAACCGTCAGCCCTAGTGTAATCCTTAGTGCCACGTTTGACCATACTATACCGCTAGGCAGACTGGAAAAACGGGTTGGTCTTAGTGACACGGTCCTAAAATGGTTAATTGGTTCTTATTCACAAGATTGGGAATACTTCATCTCCATAGGCAACTTTGTATCAGAGAGAACCCACATGACATGTGAAGTTCTGCAAGGCTCTATCCTGGAGCCTCTTTTATTCAACATTCACATGATACCATTAGCCAAAATCATGCAAAGCAATAAAATTGCTTATCATAATTATGCAGATGACACTCAAATGTATATTGTACTTTCATCTAGTGACTCACTCCACCAGCTGCCTTGAACAAATCAATGATTGGATGTACCAGAACTTTCATTAACTAAACTTAACTTCTTTAATAAACTTAAATAATTGTCTTTGGCCCCAAAAACATATCCACACTTTTATCTCCAGTAGGATGGACTACTCTAATGGCCTGTTTTCAGGTCTCCCTAAAAAAAAGTCCTAACTCAGAAGCTGTTGCTTGAGTTCATACAAAAAGTAAGAAATCTGAACACATTACACCCTTTCTTAGGTCTCTGCAATGGCTTCCTGTAGCTCACATGACTGATATTGCTACACCTCTATACATCAATTCAGTGGTCAAGTTACATCTCAGACCTACTCTCTCAGTATGAAACCTCTAAACCCCTCAGGCCACCATTCCTAGAGTAAGGACAAAGGTTGGTGAGGCAGTGTTTAGTCATTACGCTGTGCAGAGTTGGAAGAAACTGCTCGAAAATCTTAGACTTGCTCTTAAATTTACCACTTTTATATCTAGACTAAAAACCTTGTTTTCTACTGCCTTTTAATAATCTTTTAGTTGTCTTAAATGGGAATGAAACATTCTAGACAACTTTAAAGAACAGAACACATTTGTTCTTGGAATGTTCATGTAACATCAAATTAGTGTTTTTTGCATTTTTACAGAAACATTCTGTAATAATTTTTTAACTACAGGTTTTTAGTTTTTAAATATTTTAACTAGAAGTTTTAGTTTTTAGTTTTTCTGAAACCTAATGAATGTCCTGGAAACAAACATTCACAGAACCAGTTGTGCCTAGAAGTAAAATTAGGTGAAATCAGGTTCACAGACAATAACCTCTTCTTTCATAGTATGTATATTAATCATCACCAGTCTCCAAACATAATAGGAGTAATCATTAGCCTTTCGGCAGTTTGCATATTTACATTTGATTTGTAGCCATGATAAAAAAAAAATCCCTGCCTGCAACTTATTTTCAGGAGCATTGTTATAACGTTAACTGGCCATCAAATCAATCTGTCGCTGAACTTTGGGTTGCAGATGTACGCCTATAATATACAGGTCTTGCTCTGTCAATCTCCTCCATTTAAACCCATTAGGGAAGGCAGGCTTCCAATGACAACTTGTTGAAATATGAGGCGTTAGATGTGGATCATTATATTTTCATTACACTGGAATCATAGATGGAGTCTTTGGAGCAGCTAGCTGCATGTGCATAATGACAAGGGAGTAGAGCCATTGTAAATCACACAAGAAATGGGAGGGGGTAGAGAGAGAGTGTCTTAATTCTCTTCCATAGTGTATCTCAAAACAGGCAGGATAATACAGTAGGATGAACATTATTGTGCTAACAGTCAGGGACGTCACTAGAAATTCAAGGATGGCGGTGCTAAGCCCTGTTTTGGGGGCTCTGGGCATACTCCCCAAAACATCTTTTCATCATCAATCAATCAATCAAATTTATTTATGAAACCCTTTATACATCAGCAGTTGTCACAAAGTGCTTTTACAAAACACCCAGCCTGAAACCCCAAGGAGCAAACAACAACAGTGTTGAATTTCAGTGGCTAACTCCCTAAGAAGGCCGACATTTAGGATGAAACCTAGAGGGGAACCAAGCTCATGTATTTTTAGACAGGTGTAAAATCTATCCAAATAAGGTTATTTTTGGTTGGCTAAAAGTATACCTGTCTCATAGTTTGTGTTAGACACTGAGCTAATGACTTCAATTATATCCAAATAAAGAAATTACAAATTACAAAGGAGTCCACTCTGTCCTCATCCATCCAACACCAACAAAAGGCACAAAAACTGCTGTAATATGCAGCCAAATTACTTTTGTCAACTATAGTTTACAGTATAGTAACACTGCATGAAAAGGCCTGTTTCGGAGTGTGTCCATGCAAGTAAATGTCTTTGTAATGGTGACAGGTAAAAGGCCAGTACAGAGAAGTCTCGAAAATAAATTGATTTTAACCAGTCGTAAGAAGTCAGATCTTGACATTTCTGGACACTCCTCAAATTTTGCACATGCAAATTAGTTCTTAACACTTGTCTTTTGTCCTCATTCTAATTTCAACAGTTTACACTCAGCAGGCAATCTAAAGTTAAAAAGCAATATACTTAGTGTTGCACTTTTGGACAAAAAGTAGTATAGAAATAGTTAATTCAGTGAAATAACCCAGTAATTTTAAAATGTTGTACACAATCAAATAATTGTATCCATTTTAACACACTGAAAAATATTTAGTACATTATATGGTTTTAAAATAATTTTGAAAGTGCAACAAAAGTTGTACACACACACACACACACACACACACACACACACATACAAGTCTCAATTGCTGCTACCAGACACTCTACTTTATATAGTTTTTAGTATCTTTATTAGAGTGTAGTTATTTTGTTGTCCATTACTTAAAATGTTTTGCTATTTGTTTTTAGCCTTTCTATTGGTGCATTGCTTTGAGGTTAGTATTGCATAGTGGATTTATTCACATTGACAAAATCTGTACATTATTCCAAACTTTTGGCCACCAGTATCCTCTTGAGAACTTTCTATTCTTGTATTGCTGTGTGGGAACCTGCAAGCAAGCATTTCCACTTTAAACATAGCTATTATTAATTTAAGTATCTTTAATTACATTGCTGTTTTTAGTAATGTGTCCCAATATTTATTTGATTTGAATTAATATAACATTTTCTTGTAACCCTGTGAAATTGTTTGTATACTTTAAAGAACGTTCTGTTGCTGCATCGCTGTGAGGGTACATACAAACATTTTGTTGTTGAACTTGTTTACACTACTTTGACAATTGTACATCTGTTTATTTGTACACATTCATTGTGAAATACTGTATATTTTGCACTTAAAAAAAGCATTTTACTGTTATACACTGGCTGAATAAACATGGGGGGGGGTAGGAAAAAGAATGAGGGGATAAAGTGGGGGTTGAAAGGGGGGGGGGGTTATAAGGTAGAAGTCGTGAAATATCCTGGTGGACACCAGTAAAAGTCAAGGTCTGGAATCACTGCCAGTCACAATCTGTCCTCCATTGATATGTTAATTCCTCACAGCAGGGGGCGGGGTTGTGACAATGGTGAGGTTTGTGTGTCGCGATATGTCCTAATGCCCAGTGGTGGGGTTTCCTTAAAAGTAGGGAAGAGTAGAAGAATGTCCCATGCTGGAGTTGTTGCCAGTCAGGATTCTAACTGTTCATGATTGTTGATAGTTCATTTGCGGTTCCTCTTCGTGATAAGTCGCGACATAAACCGGCTTTGGAGTGTTAAGTAATTAAAGACTAGTTCTCACGACTGGCCTGGAATTGGCAACATTCGTAAGAGGTGTCAAGATAACTAGGACTACGAAACAAGGGTATTTGGCGCAGTGTAAATGAATGTCTACATACAATACATAATCTGTTTCTAAGCAAGGTTTTAGATTCATTCTGAATCATTTCAAAACAGATAATCAGCCCATTCATCTTGGAATGAAGTCATTAAAACAATCAATCATAATTAAAAAAAGAAACATTTAATAACCGGATCTCCCTTCCTCTGAACAGAATACGCTGCAATACGTTAACTTCAAGACCAAATGAACATGAATCTTTGAAACACGCACAGTTTTGCAACAGTGTTCCGTTGAACTGAAGAATTGAACATAACTAATCTCTAACCACCTATTATCGGCATATCCAACAGCAATTATTAAAAACATCTTGTACCGAGTAATCATTTGATCATGTCATCAATGTTCATGATGATACATACACATGTTAGCTAGCATGGGAAATTAATATTTTCAGTAGTTGGTTAGTGACATAGATTAAAAAATACGACCCCTCTTATCGGCCGCCGTCCCCAATTATTGGCCACCTTACTATTTTATTGAATTACATTATAATTGCTTTTTATTTGTATTACAAATTTCAGATCTTAGTCTTCTCTGAATTGTGAACTAGAAAGTTGTCGCTAGCTTTCTTGCCTTCTGCTAAAGAAAAAAAGACTGATCACTTTGATATTACATGACGTCTGGTCAGTTGTGCAAGTCGAATTTCACGAATTGCAACTTGTCTGAACAATTTCCATACATAACATTTTTAAGAGCTCAAAAAAATGTTTTAACCTCCATACATTTCTATAAAAAATGGTGGTGGGCAAGCTGAAATAATATATTGATTAGCAAAACATACTGATGCTTTCCAGTGCATTTACATTTTGAACTTGAGAGGTTTTATTTCTCCGACCACTAGAAACGTCCAATAATGGTGGTGGCAGATAGTATAGAGTGACGTTAGCTACTATTTACAGAAGAGAACTCGAGATGAGCGAGTTATGTTCAAAGCATCAAACTCAACCGAAAATGCTGCCAAATTCTATACAATTTGTAAGAAGTATAGATGCAATGGAATGGTTGACGAAAAAATGAAATCACAGAGAAAATGTATTGATTGATATATTGATTTACTTGGGGGGGAGGGCTAATTATTATTTTAGGGGGGCTAAAGCTGAATTGCAAATTTCCGTTTGCAATGCAGCTTTGTGATAGCAGCACGAACCGTTTCCATTCATGAATTCGGACGATGCTAATACCGCTAAATACAGACTGGGACAGAGCTGAATAATGGATTGTTTGAAAAAATGACTGTGCATTCAGGTATATCCTTTGGTAAGTGGACTTTGAGAAAAATATGAATTTTGGACGAACTATTCCTTTTAAGTCCTGTTGAGAGGACATTCTGTGTTTTTCAATGATATGTGTGGGCATGACTTTGACTTTCTTTTACTTGGTTTTCAAAGGAGAGTAGCATGCAATCTCGTTACTTATTTCTAGAATTTTTCCAAGGCTTTTATTAATCATAGGGAGACAGATAAAGAGACACAGAGGTGAAGGTGGAATATGGGTATTGAACCATGGTCTCCAGGAAACTGAAGCATGAAAATATGGCTACTTATTCCTGGCTATTCAGTTGACGTGTTATTGTTGGACAAAGTGATGAATATTGTGTCCAGGGGTCTATGGAGAAAAATACAGTGGTACCTCACTTCCTGAGTCCTTAATTATATTGCATTATAATGCTTTTAAAAAATAAAAATAGTTATTTCAAAGGCTCAACTTTTTCTATAATAATCACAATAATGATAAATGGATTTCTTTGAAAACAAGAACGGAAGATAATTAGGCACTACCTGAGCTTTTAACAAAGAAACACTTGAGAGCATGTAATGACAAAAGAAACATGAAGTCAAAGGATATTTGTATATTAAAAAAATGCTTCACTGAATGAACTGTAATTCATTGTAAATGTATATAAGAGTGCAGTTATATTTTAACATTGATTCACTTTTTTTTCATTTGTGCTTCAAGTGCAGTGATAGTCATGTGTTTTAGGAAGTGGATTGCTGAAAGGAACATTTTCAAATGAATGTAAGAGGTAGCTTAGCGATCAAAAATGTCTAATTTGTAATAATGGTTAATAAAAAATATAATGTTATACAATGAAGCAGGACTGGCAATAACCAGGCATGTCTTGGTCTCTCAACAAACATGTACAACCGGAAAGGAATGGGGTAATGGTGTAATACTGTACAGTATATCAGTCAAGCAATTCAATTTTGACTTAAATTGGGATCCTGTCCATATGTGTGGCTGTATCTGTGCCTACGCATGTTTATGCAATATGGTGAATGTGTATTCCTTCATTGTGTATAATTTTATACTACAGTGAGTTTAACAGGCTGGCACAGGGATGATCACCAAAAATGGAAAACTTAATACTAAACCGACTGCAGTGGATAACAAGGTCCATTATAAGCTTACCTAGGGCCTTCCCTGAGTCACTGTATTCCCCTTGATATATTTCACAATACATGCCAATATAATGGCCATAATTACATGAATATTTCAGGGATATAAAAATGAAATGTATTTTACCTGAAAAAAAGGAAGCAAAACAAGACAAGCCGAGTTCAGCTGGCCCAAGTGTGGAAGTGGTTGTGTTGAGCCTTTTACAGAGTGAGCCCTTAATGTTTTTAAGGTTTGTACATCTAGATACCTAGTAGCCAGTAGACTTGTTTTCAGTAATGCTGACCCGATTCAGTCGACTAGTCGTTTTTTTGTCAGTAGGCTGTTTGTCGACTACATATTAGATTCCCGCCCGTACCAGTCCATTGCTAAGGGCAATCCATCACTCAGAAAAATGAATGTGCCATATACATTTTATATGAAAAATGTCAGTAGAGAGTTTTAAAGTTGACATTTTCCATAAGTTCTCCTTAGACGGCTCATGGGCTTGTGAATTTTTTGTAAATCAGTTGATTAGTTGATTAGTCAGAGAAATCAGTCGAATCTCAGTCGACCAAAAATATCTTGGTCAGAGACAGACTTCTTGTGTCATCAAGCAACTACCATGACTTGATGACACAAGAACAGACAAGCATTTTAATGATCTGCAATACCATGTTGGCGATCTCCCACATTCTAGCCAAGTGTTAAAGTAGATGACAGTTTTGTCAGTGGAGGACGATCCAGTAAACATGGGCCAGCAACTTATCCTACAACACCTAGATAATCTATCAATCAATCAATGATATGTACAGTATCTCACAAAAGTGAGTACAACCCTCACATTTTTGCAAATATCAGTACAACACTGAAGAAATGATACTTTGCTACAATGTAAATTAGTGAGTGTACAGCTTGTATAACAGTGTAAATTTGCTGTCCCCTCAAAATAACTCAACACACAGCCATTAATGTCTAAACCGCTGGCAACAAAAGTGAGTACACCCCTAAGTGAAAATGTCCAAATTGGGCCCAATTAGCCATTTTTCCTCCCCGGTGTCATGTAACTCGTTAGTGTTACAAGGTCTCAGGTGTGAATGGGGAGCAGGTGTGTTAAATTTGGTGTTATCGCTCTCACACTCCCTCATACTGGTCACTGGTTCAACATGGCACCTCATGGCAAAGAACTCTCTGAAGATCTGAAAAAAAGAATGGTTGCTCTACATAAAGATGGCCTAGGCTATAAGAAGATTGCCAAGACCCTGAAACTGAGCTGCAGCACGGTGGCCATGACCATACAGCGGTTTAACAGGACAGGTTCCACTCAGAACAGGCCTCGCCATGGTCGACCAAAGATGTTGAGTGCACGTGCTCAGCGTCATATCCAGAAGTTGTCTTTGGGAAATAGACGTATGAGTGCTGCAAGCATTGCTGCAGAGGTTGAAGGGGTGGGGTGTCAGCCTGTCAGTGCTCAGACCATACGCCGCATACTGCATCAAATTGGTCTGCATGGCTGTCGTCCCAGAAGGAAGCCTCTTCTAAAGATGATGCACAAGAAAGCCCGCAAACAGTTTGCTGAAGACAAGCAGACTAAGGACATGGATTACTGGAACCATGTCCTGTGGTCTGATGAGACCAAGATGAACTTATTTGGTTCAGATGGTGTCAAGCGTGTGTGGCGGCAACCA
>JACXGI010006161.1:27209-43335 GCA_016801175.1 Esox masquinongy | reverse complement strand
TAAACATATCCAGGTGTTAGAATGGCCAAGTCAAAGTCCAGACCTGAATCCAATCGAGAATCTGTGGAAAGAACTGAAAACTGCTGTTCACAAACGCTCTCCATCCAACCTCACTGAGCTCGAGCTGTTTTGCAAGGAGGAATGGGCAAAAATTTCAGTCTCTCGATGTGCACAACTGATAGAGACATACCCCAAGCGACTTACAGCTGTAATCGCAGCAAAAGGTGGCGCTACAAAGTATTAACTTAAGGGGGCTGAATAATTTTGCACGCCCAATTACAGTTTTATATCTTTATGTTTGAAGCCTGGAATGTGGCAAAAGGTCGAAAAGTTCAAGGGGGCCGAATACTTTCGCAAGGCACTGTATCAAGTGTGGCTGGGTGTCTGCAGAACACACTGATTAGTGGCCGAAGGGGGCTATAGTTTAGATCGAATGTCCATTGCTGTCGATAATGGAGGAAGTGAAAACGCCTTTGCCCAATCGCGTTTCAATCGATTCATCATTGACAAAATATATAATAAACAGGAACTATGCTTCTCGTTATGCCACGTGTTAGATCTCCTCAGATGTTACATGCTAATGGTCTTTTCTCTGGCTGAATCTCTCTCCACAGATACAGAGATTTTGGTGGCACTATGTGTGGCTGTGGTTTTGATGTTTTTCTGGGTATCCCTGCTGTGTCATACTGGATATATCTGTTTGAAGCAACGCCTGCCGGATGTACTGGTGAGATTTACTCGTTCTGTATCATCTATAAACTAACCCTGCCTTGCTACAATCCATCCCAGTCTTGGTTTAGTAGATCGGTAGGAATGACATTAGTGCTTTACAGGCTGCTCCATTAACAATCCCCCAAAGACCGAAGGGGCGGGGGCTGAGAGAAGCTCCCTCGGTAGCAGGATGGAAGAGCTTGTTTGGGCTATTGGATGAGCAGCGGTCCGGGAAAAGGTGGCGCCATCTCATATCACGCGAAGCATCTCGGCCCAAATCACATCACAAAACTCAGCTCGGGGGCCTGTCGACCCACGGCTCAAACTGGTGTCTGCCGCAACACAAGAAATGTTGGCAGGTGCACACGCAGGCCGCCTCTTTGTTGTTTCAGGGGCACACGTACGCTTCCTCGGCGCTACATCCGCCTGTGGTTGTGCCGCGGTTCCGGAGTTAGACGGGGCAGGTGGCTGCAGACGGCTGCCACAGCGACCGTCATCCTGCCTCGCTCGTTTCGGTTGAAGAAGCAGCTGCCTCCTTTCCCTGAAGGCTGCCTGCTGTCTCTTACTTGGGTAGTGATGCTGGAAATCCCCCCCCCCCATTTGCATAAGCGTTGTTAACTCGAAAATGTGCGGAAGGCGACGTGTGATGTTAGCACTTGTGAGGAACCAGGGGGAATTGAGAATTGTGTGGGCGTGACTTAATGGCTGAACGTACTTGAGTGTGTCTTAGATGGGGTGGGGGTGGGGGGGGGGGGGTCTAGCCTGACAGTCTGCTAATGAAATCTAGGTTGTTTCCAGTCTGTTTGACTTGTTCCACTGTGAAGCATTAACATCCGCAGTGTTGATTAACATCCGCGTGTTCAGGGTTTTTTTTCTCATACCCCTGGTATGAGTTATGCGGTTTTTTTTTTTATAAAAATAAAAATTTCGGTAGCCTTCAACTCATTCCATGGTGACTTTGAGGTGATACTGTCTGACCACTCATCTCCTAATCACAGTAACAAACATCTCCACCCCCTAATCACAGTAACAAACATCTCCACCCCCTAATCACAGTAACAAACATCTCCACCCCCTAATCATAGTAACAAACATCTCCACCTCCTTTCTGCAGATCTCCATCAAACACCAGGAGCACCATCTCCCGGAGCCTGATTGCAAAGACCGTTTCTCCTCCGTGCAGGTGGTGCTCCCATCGGGCCACGACGACAGCGAGGCGGAGACCGAGGGTGAGGGAACCAGTTGCAGCGCCGAAGTCGAGTACGAGACACGCAGAGGCACCAATGCAGCCCTGACCTCTCGTGACTCTCTCTCCTACTCCACCTCCTCCTCTGGACCTAACAAGTCCTACCTCACCTCCTCGTCTGCAGACCTTCCATCCCCCGGCGAGACGCCGTCCATCTGCCCCCTCTCCCCTCTCTCGGTATCCAACGGCCGTCTGCCGTCGAGGTCCTTGCCAGTCGGTCATCTTTCAGATTTGGACCGGGACGGCTCACAGGCACTGGACCCAAGGTTCAGCCTGTCCTCAGAGAGATCTGTGGGGATGGTGGAGGGCCTACTTCCAATGGAGGAGGAGGAGGGCTGCCTGGAAATCAGCCTGCTCTCTGTCACCCTGGGTGGCTGTGAGGAGGTGAGGCCGGTGGTGGATGTGGCGGGACCGGAGCCACAGGACGCCTCCGTGAGGGATTCCCCCGAGCCAACGAACCCCTTCCTGCCCTCTGTCGTTGAGTTCTGGGCCCCAGAACCTGTCAGCACACAGACACACGCCGCTACTGCTGACGTGGAAGAGGAGAGCCAGGGTTATTTACGGCGATGAAAGACAAATTAGTTGGTCGAACGTGGTGCTTGCAGTGCCGGAGTTCCATATTGAATTTCCACCGGGGTCCAGTGTGACAAGTATAAGAATGGTGCCTACTAGTGGACATTAGGTGTACTGTTTTGATCTAGAGATCACAGTGTATGGTAGTCTGTTTTTTAACCTGTGGTCCTCAGATCTCATTAGCTTCATACTAAACTAGTAAAAAAAAACAGTATATTCATAACAACTGGTGCCATTTTGTTTAGCAGTTGAGCAAGGCACAAATCAATGGAATTTTGGGTTTGGATTCCTGCTGGCACCTGTCATTGACAACTGACGTGCACTAAAGCTGCTGTGTTTGCTCCCAACAGATCCTCTGTTTCACATCCTTTTTTGGTTTATATATTCATGGTTCAATATCACTGTGCAGGTGTTTCAGGAAGCGCCTTTTGGTCAGGACTGGGACAATGCAGGAGGCACCACCCAACCGGAGTTTTGGTCTTTTAGAAACAGGATAACTGTTAACACCTTGTTCATTAAGCCCATTCTGACTTATTGCCTTTTATGCCTGAAACAAAGGTCAACAACATAGAAGTCTGTCAAACATGATAAAAACAAACAGAGGGTGCCCTGAGGGGAAACACCCCTGTTAATGTTAATTTTATTACAAAATGCTTGGTCCAAATGCTGAGTTATAACTGGCCATTATCTGCAGTACATGAAACCAAATGCTGCGCAGGTATGCCATGTGCGCTGGTTTATATTCACAATAAGGCATCTCTGGGGTATAATGCCAATACATGAGATGTTTGAAAGTTTACACTTTGCTCTTTATATGAGAGACGTTACATCGAGTGCTAAAATGATCTGCTCATAGGTCATACTCATTTCCTAACTCGAATAAGAAAGCCTTGATCTAAAATGACTGTGGGGTGGCTGGTAATTTGTGGTCATGTGTTGGCACAGACAGTATTGGCTAATGTGTTCAGTTTCAAAAGCATGAAATTTCAGATGCAGCGAAGACCTCAGTGGTTCACCAGGCCTGTGGGATAGAAGGAGGAGTCTGTCATCGCCCCACACACTGATCAAAACTGTTAACTAGTGGATATACGTCCAGCATGTTATGATTTATTTACTGTAACACCTGAGTTACAATGTAGTTACTCATGTCCGATATATTTTTTTAAATGTTTTTTTCTCACTGGCCAACATTTCTAAATTTTATACAGTGCATTGGTGGTGACATGAAAACATTGCGGGTTGACCCTCGTACCATTATACTCAGATTCTTTGTTGTGTTTTTTTTTACCTCAATGTAGTGTGAAATATGCATACAAAGTAGTGTACATGCAGGCACATTTCTCTGGGGTTTAGTGAGGTAAATTACCCTCCCATGGGCTTCCTTGACCTTTCCTTTGTTTGAGTTTCATTAACCATCTCCCGGCATCTATAACGAGACCATTATATTTTTAGCCATCAAAAGGTCAGTATTCTGTCCTTAATCACACGATTAAGGTCAATGTCAATTCAATGTTTACGGCAACAATAAATTGAAATGTTACATTCTGGTGAAAATATTTTTTTTGTATTGTTTTTTTTTTGTGCAGGTGTCTTTTGAGATTGAGATTTAAAATTTGCCAAAACATTGTGTTTCAGTTGAAGCTTACTTCAAACTGAAACACAATGAAAGTAGCATACACTTAAATACAAACATAAAAAAATAATATATATATAATATATGAAAATGTATAGCAAAGAAATCGACACGAGTAAAAATAGAAATCTTCAATCTGGTGTTGGATGTCCCCTTCAAACACGCAGCCACAGAGTGAGCAAGAGGGGCAATGTAGCTGTATGATGTGTGGGTTGAGTGTTGGAAAACTCAGGGAGGGACTTCTGAAGAAAAAGAAACTTACTCCTTTACATGATAACAGTCCCAGCTGCTTCTAGCCCTAGCATATTGCAGTCTAACCTAAGGAGAATCGTCCATACCTGTCATCCTCCGTCTGACCAGGCACCTGGAAGATGAGTCCTTTGACCTTGTTACTTTTGTACACACCCCTGGGTAGGCTGTTTTTGCTTTTCCTGCATTTGTGTTATTTGTAATTGGTCTTTAAAATGTACATTTCTGGAAATGTTTTTGTTACCTTGTGCCCAACTTCTGTTGTTAATCTTTTCCTATCCCTTTAGCCTTTAACTTAAAACATTTTGCTTTGTTTTCTTTTCCCCTCTCTCTCGTGTGTGTGTGCGTGCGCGTGTGTGTGTGTGTGTGTGTGTGTGTGTGTGTTGCAGTGGTGTCCATGCTCCCAGCTCCTACCAATGTATCCATAGTCTCATTCAACCTGGAGCACACACTGACCTGGCTGCCTGGTCAAGGCTCTCCCGTCAACTCACACTTCACAGTTCAGATCAGCCTCAAGTAATCTCCCATCAACACTTAAGTTCCATGTGGTCATGTCACTTAACGATGTAGCTGCTGAATAAGCACTTTTCATTTCAGGTAGGGTCGACTGCGTTTCCCAGGGAGTTAATGACAATGCATCTCCTCGTCAGCTGGGGGGTATTCGCTCTAGCAGTCGTTCAGTTACTTGTGTAACCATCAAGCTATTCCAGGGGTTCTTAAACCTCTAGCACACTTTAAGTTGTAAACTAGTTATGCACACTAAGTTGTAAACTAGTTATGCACACTAAGTTGTAAACTAGTTATGCATACTTTAAGTTGTAAACTAGTTATGCACACTAAGTTGTAAACTAGTTATGCACATCTTCAAATTGTGATCTTGATTAGGTGAGTCAGATTAGTTAGAATAGGGCTAAAACAAAAACATGAAACATTTGATCCCCAAGGGCAGGTTTAAGGACCGCAGCCCTATTTATTTCTTTTTTATTCAACGGCAAATACTGAATCACTTCAATGGTCAATGTACGGCAGTGTGGACGCAACGTTGCCTTTGTTTTGTTTAATGTTCCTTTCTCTCTGCTTCTCAAACTAATTGTCGCTGTTCCTGCACCAGGAAAATAAGGTGGCGGACGGTGAAACACTGTGCTGGGTTGACCACCCAGTCATGTGACCTCACTAACACGTGGAAGGACTCCTTCATGCACTACCAGGCCCGTGTCCAGGCTTTCACCTCAAGCCAAAAGTCCAACTGGACGCTCTCTATGTTCTTCAACCCCTTGACTGATAGTAAGAGGCTGTTGAATGTCTGATCATTGGAATTCTGCCCAGTAGACAAAATGCTTCAGAATGGTGTTCTGAGGAAAAATTTTAGTCAACTCCATCAACGGTATTAAGAATTATCTCTGTACACTAGTAACTTGTGTTAATCAGCTGAATGCCCACTGTGTCTCAGACACCACCACGTTTTTGACAAAACGTTGATGAATACTGCTGCTTGCCAAAGAGAACTTACTAAATGCCAATGCCTGGTCCAATGCATGTCACAGCATTAGTTTAGTGTAGCCTTGTTTGTAAATGGACCTCTGTAATCTAATCTGTTACAGTGGTCCTTGTTCCATTTGTGCGTTGATACCTGTATTGTTTGCACTTTAACCTCTGACCCCTGAAACTGCCGCAGCGGTGTTTGGCCCTCCTCTGGTGTCCGTGTCGGGTTGTGGGAACTGCCTGCGCCTGAACATCACTCCGCCTACACTGAAAGGCATGCAGCACCCCCTGAAACTGCTCTTCTACAGGGGTTTCACCTGTCAGGTGCGCCGGACTAGAGATGGATCTCAGGTAGGACAGGATTTAGGCATTGAGAAAAAACACATCTTTGTCAGCCAGAGGGTGGCGATCAACGCTTTGTCTTTCTAACTTGCATCTATGGACTGATTTGATCATGATCGTGCGCTTTCCTTGACTTGGACTGACCGGTGACGCTATCCATTTTGGGTGCAGGTATTGTTGATGATTTGGTGCGGGAGTTTAGTAAAACCTTTGAGCTAATATTCTGTAAGAGCGACACGATCTGAAGCGGAAGATATTCTGGGGTGTCGGTACTCCAATCTGGCTCCTGCCCTAGTCACTTTGCCCTGTCACATAAGGGTTTGACCTCAGGCCTACTAAACTGCTTAAAAAAATTAAGGGAACACTTAAATTACACATCGGGTCTCGATGAACAAAATACAGTTGTGCTCATAAGTTTGCATACCCTGGCAGAAATTGTGAAATTTTGGCATTGATTTTATTTAGGGATAGTGATCATATGAAGCCATTTATTATCACATAGTTGCTTGGCTCCTTTTTAAATTATATTGATAACAGAAATCACCCAAATGGCCCTGATCAAAAGTTTACATACCCTTGAATGTTTGACCTTGTTGAAGACACACAAGGTGACACACACAGGTGAAAATGGCTATTAATGGTGAATTTCCCTCACCTGTGGCTTTTTAAATTGCAATTAGTGTCTGTGTATCAAACTCAATAGTCAATGAGTTTGTTAGCTCTCACATGGATGTACTGAGCAGGCTAGATACTGAGCCATGGCAAGCAGAAAAGAACTGTCAAAAGACCTGCGTAACAAGGTAATGGAACTTTAGAAAGATGGAAAAGCCTTGCAAATGCCAGTCAGTACTGTTCAATCACTTATTGAGAAGTGGAATATTCGGGGATCTCTTGATACCAAGCCAAGATCAGGTAGACCAAGAAAGATTTCAGCCAAAACTACCAGAAGAAGTGTTTGGGATACAAAGAAAAACCCACAGGTAACCTCAGGAGAAATACAGGTTGCTCTGGAAAAAGACGGTGTGGTTGTTTCAAGGAGAACAATACGACGATACTTGAACAAAAATGAGCTGCATGGTCGAGTTGCCATAAAGAAGCCTTTACTGCGCCAATGCCACAAAAAAGCCTGGTTACAATATGCCTGACAACACCTTGACATGCCTCACAGCTTCTGGCACACTGTAATTTGGAGTGACGAGACCAAAATAGAGCTTTATGGTCACAACCATAAGCGCTATGTTTGGAGAGGGTTCAACAAGGCCTATAGTGAACAGAGTAGCATCCCCACTGTGAAGCATGGTGGTGGCTCACTAATGTTTTGGGGGGATGTGAGCTCTAAAGGCATGGGGAATCTTGTGAAAATTGATGCCAAGATGAATGCAGCATATTATCAGAAAATACTAGCAGACAATTTGCATTCTTCTGCACGAAAGCTGCACATGGGACACTCTTGGACTTTCCAGCATGACAATGACCCTAAGCACAAGGCCAGGTTGACCCTCCAGTGGTTACAGCAGAAAAAGGTGAAGGTTTTGGAGTGGCCATCACAGTCTCCTGACCTTAATATCATCGAGCCACACTGGGGAGATCTCAAACGTGCGGTTCATGCAAGACGACCAAAGACTTTGCATGACCTGGAGGCATTTTGCCAAGACGAATGGGCAGCTATACCACCTGCAAGAATTCGGAGCCTCATAGACAACTATTACAAAAGACTGCACACAGTCTTTGATGCTAAAGGAGGCAGTACACAGAATTAAGAACTAGGGGTATGCAGACTTTTGAACAGGGGCCGTTAATTTTTTTCTTTGTTGCCATGTTTTGTTTTATGATTGTGCCATTCTGTTATGACCTTCAGTTGAATGTGAATCCCATAAGAAATGGCTGTTTTGCCAGCTCACTCATGTTTTCTTTACAATTGGTACATATATTATCAATTCTCCAAGGGTATGCTCCTGATGAGACAGCAGATGGTGTTCTGGGGGTGTCTACCTGGTTGGTATCTACATTCCACCGTCAGCCAACTTGTACTCTTAAAATGTTCACAAACACTCTGGATCGCTGCTACACTACAATCAACAACGCCTTATGACGCTGTGCCCCACGCTGCTCTGGGACTCTCACACCACATCATGGTCCATCTAATACCCACACACAGGCAAAAACTGTTGTGCGTAGGTCAAAGATGTGGAGCAGGGAAGCAACAGAGGATCTGCGTGCATGTCTGGAATGCACTGATTGAGAAATCTTTAGGTCTGCCACTAATAGTCTGGATGAGTACACTGATGCCGTGACTTCATACATTAGCGTCTGCGAGGACAGCTGGGTACCAACACGGACCAGGGTGAGCTACAACAACAACAAACAGGAACAAATTCCTTGTTTGTTTGTTGTGGAACTTATTTGGCAATAAAACCCTTTCTGATTCTGATCTCCTCCCAGACCTGGATCAGGGCATCAGTGAGCTCCTGGACAGTCTGTGGCGCTACTTGTTGGCATCGGATGCACCGATACATAACGTCCCAGAGGTTCTCAGTTGGATTCAGGTCTGGGGAACGTGAGGGCCAGTCAATGGCATCAATGCCTTCGTCATCCCGGAACTGCCTATACACTCTGGCCACATGAGGCAGGGCATTGTCCTGCACCAGGAGGAACCCAGGGCCCACTGCACCAGCTTAAGGTCTGATGATGGGTCTGAGGATTTCATCCTGGTACCTAACAGCAGTCAGGGTACTGTTGGCTAGCACGTGGAGGTCTGTGTGACCCTCCAAGTATATGTCTCCCCAGACCATCACTGACCCACCGCCAAACCGGTCATGCTGCATGATGATGTAGGCACCATGACGTTCACCACGGCGTCTCCAGACTCTTTCACGTCTGTCACGTGCTCAGTGTGAACCTATCAGTTCTGGTGTTCTCTGGCAAATGCCAATCGAGCTGTATGGTGCTAGGCTGTGATCACAGGTCCCATTAGAGGACGCCGGGCCCTGATTTCACCTTCGTGGAGTCTGTTTCTGACAGTTTGGTCAGAAACATGCACACCAGTAGCCTACTGGAGGTCATTTTGTAGGGCTCTGGCAGTGCTCCTCCTGTTCCTCCTCGCATAAAGGAGCAGATATCGGTCCTGCTGCTGGGTTGATGCCCTTCTACGGCCCTGTCCATCTCTCCTTGTGTAACAGCCCATCTCCTGGTATCTCCTCCATGCTCTTGAGGCTGTACTGGGAGACTTATAGAAATATGTTGAACTAATCTATTAGTGACTTCTACAGATGTGTAGGGGGGTAGAGAATTACTGGTTTAGTATTGGGCTAATTAGAAATGTACCGAACCTGTATTTTGCCGAGTAAGAAGAATGCAAGATATGTTAATGGTGTTGTAATTAAGAGGGGGACAAGACATGGGTGGACAATTGAAGTCAAGAGGTATTTGTAAAATGCAGGTGGGCAACCTACATTTGGATGAAACCTTGGGTGGAGAGTGAAACTGATAAGAGGAATAAACCTAACTTGTTTAGACTAGATTAACATGTATTGATGAAATATCAGTTATTTTGTGAGATGTTGTAACACTTTCTTACCTATACAAAAAGGTTTTCTGAACTGTTCTTCAGACAGACTCTCACTGATCTTGTGTTATTGTCTTTCTCTCTCTATTTGCAAATACTATATAATAAACTGTTATTGTAATTAAGAGCATTTTGATCTCTGCCTTACCTACCTTAAAAAGAGTTCTATTTGATGGAATTGCCATCAGAGAGACACGGCAAACCTTGCGACGGCACATATGGATGTGCCATCCTAAAGGAGATGGACTACCTGTGCATCCTGAATGGGCAACAGGTACCGCCTCATGCTACCAGTAGTGACAAGGACACTAGCAAAACGCAAAACTAGAGAGGAATCAGCCAGGAAGGATAAGGAGAGAGCAATTGTCTGTGGCCACCACCGGCAAAAAGCATTCCTTTTTTCGGGTTTGTCTTGCTGTTACCTCTCCAGTCCACCTGCTGTCACTTTCATTTGCACAGAAACAGTTGACACTGATACACAATCACTTTTGCTTCCTAATTGACAGATTGATATCCCTGATGTTTAATTGACTTGGTGTTATACTGTGATGATAACACGTTCCCTTAATTGTTTTGAGCAGTGTACATCATACAGTGTAAGGACATGAGAAGGGTCACAGCCTACATTTACCTGCCAGAGACAGAAAGCTCTGAGAACGTGGCCACAGCCACTCAATCTCTGATGAAAACAGATAGTTAATGTAAGGGTATTGATAATAAAGTATATCAGATTTGTTTATAATAGGAATCAGAAGAATCATTCGATTTTTCCTCTTGCGGTTGTTTATCTCTCAAGCTGCAGACATAGATTCTTGTGGTTTTGCCCACAGTTTCCTCTCAAGAGCCTTGCTTCTCTGTGTTCAAGGAAGCCTGCTTTTTGCTCTGAGTAAAAGCACGCCCACACAGATTAGGGGAGGGACCTCTTTCTGTCAGCTATTATTGGTAGTTATCTTGAATAGCAACAGGTGTGGAAATGTGTACTTTCTGAATAGCAACAGGTGTGGAAATGTGTACTTTCTGAATAGCAACAGGTGTGGAAATGTGTACTTTCTGAAAACATCATTTTTGTGAATACAAAAATAAAATGTATTATACGTCTTTTTATTTTTCAATTTACCAGGCACATTGACTCAGAGCACATTTTTATTTACAGCAACAAAGTAACACAACAATGATTAGACTCCATAATGATACAAATAAAAACATAAAGGTTATTTAGGTTTACACACAAATGGGAGGGCATAACTCACTATCAGTGATCAGTTCTCAAGAGACCAGGCGATTCTCTATAGGCAACATGAATGAAAAAACTACTATTTATTAGAACTAATATTTCAATGAGAAAGGGTCATGAATGTCCTTGCACAGACTTTAACATGCTTGAAGCAACAAAGGCCAATCATTCCACCAACCTACAATCCATCTGTGCTTCTCAACTGGTCACTCAGATACAGTGTTCATACACTGTTACTGTTCCACTGAACATCAAACCACAGCAGCCAATATCTCTCTCTGTTTTTAATTTTTATTATTTTTTTACAGTTCAGCCTCACCATCACCGGGGACACTGTGATCCGCTACCTGGAACCACGGGCGGAGTATTGCGTTACTGTCACCCCGGCTATGGTCCTCGGCGCATACTCTGTCCCCTCTCAGCCCCGTTGTGCCTTCACCAGCCCTGCAGACGTCAACACGAGTACAGTACCGGAGCTAACTGATGTCCACCAGATACGTCAAACTCGTTGCGTTGCACCGGGAGTCATTCATTGTCAATGAAGCAATCCGGAAATGTGCGTTTCCAATGCGGTGTTGCATTGCGGTGCGTTTGCTATAACTCATAATTTCAACTTGTGCGTGGTTTTAGTATTGCAATGGTACGACGGAAGTTCAAGTTCCCAATGAGAGGAGTACGTGGCAAAGAGTGACACATAGTATGACCATAGCCACCTAATAAAAAAATGGCAGGTTTATCAAACGTTATATTATTTACAATGTCAAATCTACATTGTTCAAGCTAAATTTGATTATCTGCTAAATAAAATAATTAAAGTGGCTACAGTAGCCTACCTAACCAACTCAAAAACGAATTAAGTAGATAGCTGACTGTAGCTAGCATTGTATCAACTACTGTACAATGCGAACAATTCTGCTCTAACTTAGCTGAATCACCAGCACCTGTTTTCCACAATTATAGTAGGTTATCTCATTCAACTGCGCAGATATAACTGTAGTGAGCAATCCTGCTCCAGGCAGCATTTTTGGAGTTGATGTCCCGGTAGCAATAGGCCCTATGCACTTTAGTCATATAGAGCAGGTTCCCTAGAGACTGCAAAAATAATCTCCCTGCTTCCATCCGTATACCTTGCGAAAGCACATGTGCGTCAAGTATGAAAAAATACGTACAGGACATCCGACAAAAATAACGTACTGTAAAATTTGACGTATCTGGGGGACATCAGGCATAAGAGATTACGTTTTTGCCTCAGGCGCATGTTATATGCTTCTGTCTGTCAGAGTTGTCATGGCGGTGCTAGTAGGCCATAGCGATATGACACATGACAATTACAGCACAGGTTACTCACAACAATGGCCGATCACAGTCGGTGGACACGGACCATATTTAGCATCACTGCTTATATCTGATAGCTGCTAACCCTTGGTATCTGTCTGTTCCCTCAGTGGCTGTGCTTCTAAGTGGACTGTGTGCCTTCAGCCTGTTGGTGGCGCTGTTCTGTGGAGTGCTGGTCTACGTTGGTCCCCTGCCTTATCTGCACAGCCCTGTCCTCAAAACACGTCTTTGGTCACTGTACTCGGCTATCTGCTGAAACGTTACCTGACTCTAATTCAGTTACATTACACATAAAATGTATTTGCTGGAAAGGAATTTTCCATAACTATATTAGGCCTAATTTTGACGTACTTCTGTGGTGGAAGACCTAAAGCCTTTGTGTTTGCACTCTCTGCCTGCAGTAGTCTGACCTCTTCAACGTGCTCTCTTTGGCGTCGGGTGCCTCATACTTGGGTCGGACTACCACGTAATTCCCATTAACCTGGAGAAAGTTTGTGGAGAAAGATTAATTGTGCCAGGGCTGTTCACCCTGTTCCTGTAGAGCAGCTATTCTGTAGGTTTTCTTTCCAAACCCAGTTGTGCAAAACACGACATGGATTTCATCCAATTTATTAAATCTAAATTAGGGTTGGAGAGTGACCAAGGGCATTGTCTGGAAGCCCTACTTTCGGTCTCCTTTAACCTCTAATTCAAGAATACATCAAATCATTGATGTAAGTGAAAACTGAATGACATTTTAATTGTTAACCTTACAAAAATAAGTCACTTAAACTGAGAATTCTTGTTATTCATTCCTGTATTGAACTATAATAATATTATGCAAATGTTTTTTGGTCTTTAATAAAAGGTGGAAATCTAGGCCTACGTTGTATTATTTTTATTTTATTTTTGACAATTTCTTGGAACATAACGAAGTAAGGAAATGCCACCTGCGTCACTATATGATAGTTACGTTTCCCCGAACCACACGTTGGGGGTGTATTCATTCTGCCGAGAAAAACGTTCTAGCTGCGGAACGTTTTATTTCACAAAACGAAACTGGGATGGAACTAGATGAATTTGTCCAATATAAAGTCTGCTTGACGAAACCGTTTATACTAAAATGTTTTGTTTCGCGGAATGAATAAGCCCGGTAGGTATACGCTTCTGTATTCACATGGTGAATAGTTTCGCTTTCGAGGTAAATCTCCGCCCATTAAAAATGCCAAAGGACCGCGGCAAGGAAATATTGCCAAAATAACGTTTTTGTGTTGTTGGATTACACTGAAAGTCGCTGGGACAACATGCAATATCCAGTTTCATATGTGTTTGTCAAACTACTGTATTTAACTTCACATGGATTGGCAGGTCAGTATTCTTGGTCTTTAGATTGTACCATAGCTTAACAACGTGATTTCTAGAGACTTGTATATGTAGCCTATGTACTCGAATGTTTTCACCATTCAGTGTTAGGACTCATTGTTTAACTTATTATTTTGTAGATAATAATTTAAAATGTCTGTCCCTTACATATATTTTTTAACTGATGAACACCCAGTTGTAGTGACAATATTTGGAATAAATGCTTGTCTTCCCATCTTCGTTGGACCTAGGCTACTTTAAACAGTGTTTTACTTCCCTGTACATTTCCATAGTGATGATCCCGTGTAAATATGCTGACGTTTTTATCTGCCAGATGGTGTTTTTAAGAAGCAGTAGGCTTACTTTCTTTTAGTAATACTACATTTCTAAGACTAATACAAAGTCAGTTTGTTCCAGCTGTCTATATTCTCATTTAGGCTGTAATAGAGCTGTGTATACTTTTAATATGTTCGCTGTCTCGAGCAATCCAGACGTGGTTTACACAGGCAGTCCAATTCAGATTCAGTGAAAAGATCTAATACAATCTGTCAAATAATAATTAATTGGAAAAACATCTGAATTTAACTGACCGGTACTTGGTGATTTTCAGCGGTGTTAGCCGAGCTCCCGCCACCTACAAACATAAGGATTAACTCTGTCAACATGGGGCTCGTGTTGGAGTGGAATGCCTCTGAAAATCAAACAGACAACATGACCTACAGAGCCGAGTACAGGTTAGTAGATACCGTCTTCGGAAATCAGCAGTGTAGTGTGGAGATTAAATGCATCCACTTTTTAACATAACTGTTAGTTTAACCACCGTTCTGGGAAAATGTGCCTTGACAGTATGGGGACCTGCAAGTTTCAGTATGGGGACCTCTGACACAGAAACACCACATCACTTGCTGAGTTTATTATCTATCTATTTATCTCTATCTCTCTCAAACGCATACACACACAACATAATTACCTCAGTATGCTAGCTCTCACTCTAACACACATATAGCCCAGACTTAAAGTAATAGACCACAAACACAAACCTTTTGCTAACCTTGGCCTTAACCTAATCCTAACCGTAACCCCAAAAATCTAATCTTGAATCTAATCCTTAAACGTAAGCCTTTAACGTAATCCTTAAAAACAAAGAGGGATTTTTGGTTCCCACCAGGAGATTAAAACATAACCACACAAAATCTTTATTGATTTGTATTTGTTTTGAAGTAATTGCATGTTATGTAAATACATCTATTTATAACAGCTTTTTGTATGCAGATGACAAAACACATTAAATTGCCTATCCTTAACATCAATAACCTAACCTTAATGCCTTGCCCTAACACAGGGGGGGGGCAAACATTTTGGCTCAGGAGCCACATCAGGATTTTAAAATTAAATGGAGGGCTATATTCATTTTGTAATCTGTTAATTGTCAATGATTTGCAGGCCAGAAAAGGGCAATAATTAAAACATTTATACAGTAGGTCCATTATAATGTCTAAATAATAATTTTAATTCTGATTCAGATGTATAAGATGGGGCTAGTGAGTTCTGTTTTACTTCCCCTCAAAAGTATTGTATTACCTACCGCAGGCCAGATGGAATAGCCCCCAGCCTGGATTCCTCTTAAAAACACCTTTACTGTCTTTGTGGGGACTTCTGGTCACAACACACAAAAACAGACACTATTATTCTAGCGTACTGTGTTTAATGACACATACTGATCTCATACAGTACTTGCTCACACTGACACTGGACTTTCTAGGAAATAGGTGAAACTTTCTTAGGCAAATGTACCCTGCCTTTCTGTAACAAAACCCCTGTCAGATGGGGTTTGGGGAGTACAAAAGCCGGCGACAACATACAGGGACGACAAAGTAACTGTCAAATCTTTTTTTTTGTTCAAAGGCCATTGGTCACAGGCTTTAAGGTTGTGTGCTTCAATACAACAGCCCACAGCTGTGACTTCACCCCCCATCTAAACGCACTAGGAGTGTACCTGTTCCAGGTGAGAGCTGAACAAGACGGGGACACGTCACCCTGGGTGCAGACAGAGGAGTTTGTCATGGACCAGCACAGTGAGTTCTTACTTCCTGACCGACTCTGGGTCATCATGCTGTAAGAGAACCTCTACGTAAGGCCTTGATAACACATAAGCCGATAATATGAACACCTCTTTGTATTATTAAGTGTTGTCAACAAAAATAAACTATTACTTAAAGAACATTTCTTTTACATTTTTGTTTGAGGGCTACTCACCCTGAAAGTAGCCTGTAGGCCCAAGAGAAATAGTAATCCCTTGTTTTGTTTTCTTTGAACAGCTGTAGCAAACTTCAGCTAAATTTTGCCACTGCCAAAAATCAGCTGACAAAATGGGGGCATATTGGTAATATTCCAGGCTGATGCAGGAGAGCTGAA
>JACXGI010006161.1:0-27109 GCA_016801175.1 Esox masquinongy | reverse complement strand
AGGTCGCTTGTCAACACTTTTCTGTCATTGAAAGTTAATAGGAGTGGTGCTTCCCCATTGTATGGCCTTGTTAACTATAGCTCTGGAAAAAATTAAGTGACCACTCCTAATTTTTCTTAAATCAGCATCTCTACATGTATGGCAGCCATTCCATTCCAGTGTCTGTTAAATTCCAACACAGGCACACCTCATTTTACTTAAGAGGTACTGATTAGGTGATTACCTGAACCAAATCTAATTTAACGAGGAAAAGTATAAAAACCATTGCTGTGGTCATCACTATCCTCTTGCAATAGGACCAGCTGAATGGCAAAAACCGTGCAAGTAGCACCACAAAGGTAATTTGAATAAAAAATAAGTATTCAGCATGACAAAAGAGTTGAAAAGAAAAGCTTTGAGTGAGGAAAAGTAGGGTTCAATTCTGGCTTTACTGGCAGAGGGATACAGTGAGCGTCAGGTTGCTTCAATCCTGAAAATTTCAAAGACAGCGGTTCATAAGAACAAGGTCAAGCAACAGACATTGGAGACAACAAAGTTACAGACTGACAGAGGGCGAAAACTACTGTCCACTGACCGAGATGACATCAACTCATTCGAATGTCACTCAACATCCGTAGGATGACATCAAGTGACCTACAAAAAGAATGGCAAACAGCAGCTGGGGTGAAGTGCACGGCGAGGACGGTGCGAAACAGGCTCCTAGGGTCATGCAGAGCTAGAAAAAAGCCCATCATCAATGAGAAGCAAAGAAGAGCCAGGCTGAAGTTAATAAGGATTGGACCGTAGAGGAATGGAGTAAGGTCATCTTCTCTGACGAGTCAAATTTTCAGCTTTGCCCAACACCTGGTCGTCTAATGGTTAGACGGAGACCTGGAGAGGCCTACAAGCCACAGTGTCTCGCATCCACTGTGAAATTTGGTGGAGGATCAGTGATGATCTGGGGATGCTTCAGCAAGGCTGGAATCAGGCAGATTTGACTTTGTGAAGGACGCATGAATCAAGCCATGTACAAGGTTATCCTGGAAGAACACCTGCTTCCTTCTGCTCTGACAATATTTCCCAACTCTGAGAATTGGTTTTTCCAGCAGGACAATCTTCCATGCCACACAGCCAGGTCAATCAAGGTGTGGATGGAGGACCACCAGATCAAGACCCTGTCATGGCCAGCCCAATCTCCAGACCTGAACCCCATTGAAAACCTCTGGAATTTGATCAAGAGGAAGATGGATGGTCACAAGCCATCAAACAAAGCCGAGCTACTTGAATTTTTGTGCCAGGAGTGGCACAAAAGTGGCAAAAATCAGGGTTATTCCACCAAATATTGATTTCTGAACTCTTCCTAAGTTAAAACATTTGTAATTTGTTGTTGAAAAATGAATATGAATTTGTTTTCTTTGCATTATTTGAGGTCTGAAAACAATGCATCTTATTTTGGTTATTTTGACCAGTTATGTTCTACAAATAAATACTCTAAATTGGGAGTAATGTTTTTATATAATAAAACAACTGTTTATTTTACTCAAACACATACCTATGAATAGTTAAACCAGAGAAACTGATAATTTTGTAGTGGTCTCTTAATTTTTGCCGGACCGCGTAAGGGGAACCGGCTAAGAAGAGCGAATGTCTCTTACTGAGTGAGTGACTGACTGACTGACTGCCTCTTGTTAAATAGCTTAGTGGTTAGAGAAGCGGACTTGTGAACTATAGGTCCCGAGGTTGTATCTCCTCGCAGGCGAAGTGAAGTATGCATTATGAATTATTCCGTATAGACGAATACTTCGCTGGCAAAAAACCGTTAGTATCTACATTATAGTAAGCCTGAAATAAAACAGTTTACGGTTATATTGCGACTGTTTCTGATGGATTTTCAAAGCAAAGCTTGGTTGGCTGCCTTTTGGTTCTAGTACAGATATCCATGACTTGTTATGATTTGGGTTGAGACCGCTGGCTTTGGGCAACATTTTTTAAATGTCAAGGTTTGAACAGTAAGTGTTGCTCTTTAAAGCGCAGGTTAAGTCAAATACAGAATGTAAAGAGCCTGGCGGCGTTTCCTCTTTAATAGAATATGGTGATGCCATGTCTTCATGCATGACCTGAGTGGAGTTCACTTCCTGAATGGTAATTTCCTTACCAACGACTCTCTCCCCACAGCCAAGCTTGGACCTCCCAGTGTGACGCTAGTCTCCACTGGTACAGAAATTGAAGTGAACATCCAAGATCCAGTGTTTAGGATCTCGAAGTTTAGAGACGTCTACAACCATGCAATCTTTCACATCACCTCCTGGAAAGAAGGCCAGGAGGAAAAGGTATGCTGGCCTTTTTACTTCTGGGGTTACAGTGGCTATGAGACAGTATTCAGACCCCTTCACTTTATACATATTTGTTTGTGTTCAACTGAATCTATAATGAATTTAAAAAATGCCATCAATCTGCTCACCATACCCAATACTGACAAAGCAAAACCTATTTCGAAATGTGTGTCAATTTAGTGGAAATAAAAAAACTCAAATATTTAATGTACGTAAGTATTATGACCATTGAACCCTATTGAAAATCTGTGGAGAGACCTAAAGAGTTCACTCATGCACCACATCTAATCTGACACAACCTGTGAGGATCTGCAAAGAAAATATGAGAAACTGCCCAAATGCAGTTGTTCAAAGCTAATAGAGCAGGGGTTGGCAATATTTTTCACTGGGGGGGGCCACATTGAAAATGCCAGAGAGCATCGCAGGCCAGGTTACTTTTTTAACCAACATGCCTAAAAGTCACACGACAGCTTACTCTGTTAACTTGCATATTATATTTATGCATATTTATTTTCCATGCATAAAATAAATATGCATATTTATTTTCCAACACCATTTTCATAATCTAACTTAATTTACTTTACCAATGTTTTTTTGTATTATACTCTGTTAACAACTGTTATTATGGCAGGCAAAGGCCTAAGAAATCCCTTTTCAAGGTTTTTACTCAATGGAAATGTTGCAACACATATTTGTTATATCAATATAACACAATAAAATGTGGAGAACGTGAAGCGGTCTAAATACTTTCTAAAGACACTATATATTTCATTTGCACTATGCCAGAAGATGTGAAAATACAGAACATTGCTGCTTGTGTGTTTAGTCAGTATGCTTATTTAATGACAGAGCTAGAACATTTTTCATTATTCATTTATCTGAGCTTTTGAAATGATCATGTGGGCATAAGGAAACAAAGGTAAAAGTAGTTTCACACATATTCATGCCCACACACAGACATGCCCCACACACAGACAGAATAAATAAAAAAAGTTTGTTTGTTCAAAGGCCAGTGCAGTCTTACAAAACGGTTTTTTTTGTCCCGAAGCTTTAACCACTTGGCTAACTCTGCCTACATAGATCAAACAATAATGTTGATATCATGGATGGGCAGGCCTTGCTTTCATAGCTCTGTATACATTTTAGAGTAATTACACTTCTGTAACAGTGTGGCAGATGTGTTCAAGGGGCCAATTGATGGTCCAATTAGCCACTACACTCTTGAAAACTCGCTCAGTCATCTTTGGGACACTTGTGCAAATGGCGGAGGCGTGTGTAAACGTGCGAGTGGAGGATCTAGGGGCGAGGGGAAGGGGTTGATTCAGGATCCTGTTCAGATCTTCCCTCACTATTGTTCTGTCCCTCCCTTAAGGCCAAAAGTGTTAACGCCACAAATCATAAAGTGGTCCTGGAACTAGAGCCGCTGAGCAGGTACTGTTTTCGGGTGATGGTGTTAACACAGAGGTTCTTCAAACAAAGCCAGCCCAGCAACGTGACCTGCGAGGGAACTGCTGAGGGTGAGTCCCGTGTCACTTTCTCGCTTTCTTCTCTTTGTGTTCAACACAGATAATAAATATTAGAATTGATGACTTTGTTCGGTTCTCGCAGTACTAGTGCGCTCCTTGGCAAAGATGGGTAGTATTTGAAACGTGTTGTATTTTGTTTTATGCTTTGATGAAACACAGTCTGATGTATTTTGTAACTAGATACTTTCTAAACTTGTAAGTAGTCGTTTTTTATACAGAAAAATGTTTTTATACTCAATGCATAGGTTTTTATTTTTAAACCTGACCCCAAATTATTCAGGCCTCCTTTTGCTACACAATGGTATCAGAAATCAGATGGCACCAGGTTGTCATTCCACTATCCATTTACAATTTGGTAATTTACTGCAGCTGACAGCCCATTAAAAGTAATTAGTTGTTAAATTAATGCAGTATTTCATTTTGGTACATCGGCCTTGAGGTAATTTCCTACTGTGTAATTCTACGTCATGTCTTCTAACCCCGCCCACAGCCGAGGACTTCCTCTATCCCTGGTTACTGGCCCTTGGGGTGTTTGTTTCGATTGCCTTGGCCGTGGCTGTCATGGTACTGGTCGTCTGGCGCTGCTACCGATTGGTCCGCTTCTTGGGAACCAAGGCCCACTTGCCTGAACATTTCACAGAGGTCAGTATGGGCCCATGGTCCTGGGGGGCGGGGGTCTTCCGTAGCTCCGGTGGAGGTGGTGAATGGTGCCTGCAATGCCAGGATAATAAGGAGAAAAATAAGCGTGCACTGATTAGTGTGAGCTGCCGTCTGCTAAATGGCAGGCGTGTACATATGGGTTTGTGTGTTGTCATATTTAGTGTCTTGTTGAGTATGAATACATTCTATCCAACTCTATTTATGTAATGTTAATGATGCCACCCATTGTTAGAATTGCTGGGGGAATGAGGTAGATAAAATGTGAATGAAGCTGTGCGCAGCTAAGTCTTCCATTTCAGCAGAACATAAGTGTGAAAGAGTGAAAGGCTGTCAATGTTCTAATATTCTTAACAGGTTAGTTATCAGGCAGCAGTTAGTTAAGTGGTTATAGAATCTGAGTGACCGAATGGTTTCTAGATTGACTCTCTACATAGTGTTACCAATCCATAGATACTTTACAGACTACCAGTGACCTTTAAACTGTCTACCAACACTCACCCTAACTTTAAACCTCATTCTACCCCTAACCTTAACCGTAGCAAGTATTTGCAAGATGGCCGGTAACCAAGGGTTTCTAGATTGAATTCCGAATATGCATGGTAAAACCTTAGTAAACGGCCACACATTAGTGTCAGGTTTATAATGTGCATGGCAGGGCCATTAGTGGTGTCTGACCTGCCCCTCCTCTCCTCACCCAAACTCAGCACATGTTGGACCAGCGGTGCTCCTCGTTCCTGGCCATGCACAACAGCCCCCAGCCCGACGAGGTGTACCACGAGGTCAGCATCTGGTCTGCGGGAAGGGAGACAGAAGGAGAGCTCCCTCTGCTGGTCAGGACAAAACAAATGGATGACACGGAAAGAAACTGTGTCCGCGAACCAAACGGGGTTGTTTCATGCTTGGATTGCGACTGACCGGCTTGACCTACAAAATAATATTGACTGGGTATTCAAAATGGAAGGCAAATTGTTGCTCTCAGAGCGCCTTCATGGTGTGCTGCCATATCGGAACGCTGTGAATCCGATGAATTTTGGAGTGGACTGTGTCAGATAGAACCTGAAGGAACGTGAAGGAAAAAATGAGAAAAGGCTAAAATGGAAGCCAGGGACATGGGCGCGACCCTCGTTGAGAACGGAGAATACGATTCTAACTGACACCATGCCTTACAAAGTGATCATTGTTTCGCCCATGTACATCATTTTAATGAAGGATGTTAAACAATTGAGTTTTAAAATTAACATGTGATTTGTACAATTATTATTTTATGAAGTATGTGTTTTTTTAAGACTTTAGTTCCATTCGTTGTGCGTGTGTGCATGCGGGACCAAGATTAGACGCATACAAGTTAATGTATGTAAATCATTTTAAAACAGATTATTGTGATGGGTGAATCTGTCCAGTCTGGTCATTATAAATACATCAGAGAAACATGGAAAAGAAATAATGAAACATAGATCAATTCTACTTGGGAAATAAAGTTATTAAAAAAGAAAAGCTACAAAAATAACAAAAGTCAAAGAAACAACAAAAAAGTCAGGGATAACATCGTATCATTTGTTTTGAGAGTTACAAATAAAGCGACATCAGGGGTTATATATTTTTAAGTTATTATAGTGTTGCAAAAATATCATATTCTCTTTGGCACTAACCAATTCTAAAGATTTCAATAGATATTCATGTTCAATTAAAAATACATTACATTTGGGTACAGATTTCAAATAGTTGTGTATGAAGAATTTCCCAGATAGAATAACAAAGTTAATCACTGAATCAATAGCTTGTTTCCATCCGAATAATAGCATATAGCATATGTCACTGTAAATGTAACAGGGTTTGACTATGTATATTCTCTCTCATTGAAGAAATTGAACTTGAAAATATTTCCTGAGGAAAAGATACGTCATAGTCATGCGCAGTGCTAGACCTAAGAACGTGAGGATTTACAGAAAACAACCCAGGGTTGCGACAGATGTTTTGCCACTGTTCGCAACAAATGGTGAATCTGAAATCAACAATTTGTGAAAGGAGCCCAACGGAGAAAACGTGCCAACATTAGGATCTTTGTAAGCAGTGTTTCTTCAAGATGCACCTGTACATTGCTCTTGTCCTCGGTTCCCTTACAATACAAAACGGTGTCGGTAAGTAGCTGTTGTGACGTTGGCTAATGTTGGTTAGCGTCAACTAGCTAATATTACATTTGATGGGAATGTTAGTATTCAAACTCATTGTGTTGTGTTTTTCTGTTTTTATTAAAAAAATATATTGCTAGTTAAGAAATTATAGCTAATGTTAAATCGGTAAGTAGTTGTTTCTGCCAGCCTTTCTGGGTAGGTGGGCGGTAGGTGATACTACTAGCTGTTGGATTGCGTAGTAATACTATTACTAATAGTTCTGGTCAAAACTACGTAGGGACATAACTTTTGAATTATCCACTCAATAATTATGATTGCTATTGAAGGAAAATATATGAAGGAAAATATTAATATTTTAACTTTATGGGTTCGGTAGGTTTATTCTGACGTTAACAAATGCACTTCCATTTTTTTCAGTCTCTGATCATGATTTTTCCGTTACGGTTGAGGAAGATATTAGATTTATGGAAATTATGTGGAGCAATTGAAAATCCCTCTTGTGCGCTTCTGAAGTCAGCATTGTTTTTGACCACGGAGGTCACTTTATATACATTTGTTCAATATATTCCAAGGGCTGAGGTCCAAGTTGGCTGGGAAATAGTGCATTTTTCACTGTGCACGGGTTACAAAAACAAATAATACTGGGTATTGTCTACACTTCCTCAATTCACCCATTTCTTGGTAACATAGGCTCCAGTTAGGAATTTGGAAACAACCGTAAACAAGACATTATTGAGAGAACAGCCGCGTGGTTCACTTTGAATATTAAAACACCTGGGGATATCCATTGCCTGTCACCCCTTCTACACCCAAGTGGTTCTCTGTGTTTGCCCTGTGACTGTGAAAAAGAACATGTTAAAATATTGAGTTGTTCAAGAAGGATTAAATTCTTGTTTTACGGAACAATTCAAAGTAAATAGTTATATTTTATACAAAAAAATGAATGAATATATGCAAGTTATGGTTTCTAGCACACAATCTGCCATAGAGGTTTTCAAAGTGTTTCTGTCATTTTACATAGCTGGGAAATGACAATGCCAACTTACATAAGTCTATCTAGCGTTTTACATGAGGAGAAAATGAACACTAGTTAGTTATCTTCCGTGGAATGTATCAGTCAGCATTCATCTCTCCTGGGTGTACTGTCCAGAGCCCAGACAAAACACACATCTGCCCGTGCACACACACACACATTTGTTTTTCTATCCTTTTCACAAGTCCATGTTCCCTATTCCCTAAAACCTTACCTTAACCATAACCCCAATAACCCAACTGCTTTGTCTAAACTTAACCTAGCCCTAACGCCTACACCTAACCTGTATTATCTAAATAACCACAATTATAACACTAACCTCAATTATATGTTCTACCCTAAACCCAAATCATTCCGTGGCATGACTTTGATCGTGCAGTTTGCATGTCAGAATCAGCTTTATTTGCCAGGTACGAGGAATCTGACTCTGGATTATACAGGCTCATGATGTGCTTACTCATAAAAAAACTTAAACAAAGGACACTCAACAAGAGTCACAGACTGCAATATACAGTACACATAAATGCGCATAAAAAACCAAAACAACAACATAGTAAGACTGATGAGACAATAGTGCAATGAGCAGGGTATAAAGGGTGCTGGAAATAAATATTTTTGTACAGGTATTATTATTTACATAATGACGGTGGATGTGATATATATACACACACACACACACACACACACACACACACACACA
Source organism: Esox masquinongy (assembly GCA_016801175.1). Taxonomy (NCBI): domain Eukaryota; kingdom Metazoa; phylum Chordata; class Actinopteri; order Esociformes; family Esocidae; genus Esox; species Esox masquinongy. The sequence goes on along the minus strand of JACXGI010006161.1, from coordinate 18,746 downwards.
TATATATATATTAGTGTAGTGAAATATTAGCATGGCACATCTTGACATGGCAATATTTGCCCACTCTTCTTTGCAAAAGAAATCTGTCAGATTGCGAGGACATCTTCTGTGCACAGCCCTCTTCAGATCACCCCACAGATGTTCAATTGGATTCAGGTCTGGGCTCTGGCTGGGCCATTCCAAAACGTTAATCTTCTTCTGGTGAAGCCATGCTTTTGTGGATTTGGATGTGTGCTTTGGGTCATTGTCGTGCTGAAAGGTGAATTTCCTCTTCAGCTTTCTAACGGACGCCTGAAGGTTTTGTGCCAAAATTGCCTGGTATTTGGAACTGTTCATAATTCCCTCCACCCTGACTAAGGCCCCGGTTCCAGCTGAAGAAAAACAGCCCAAAAGCATGATGCTGCCACCACCATGCTTCACTATGGGTATGGTGTTCTTTGGGTGATGTGCAGTGTTATCCACAAATAAAATTTTGAAAGTTAAAATGGCATTATATGAACTTGCTGTGCTGAGCACTTCATCTTCTGTCATCACAGCTACAACGCGTTTTCTTTTTAAATGCCTATGCATTACAGTCGTGCTCCCATGTCATGAGAGTACTGCTTTGCAAATTTTGCGACCAACTGTTTTTGTTTAATTCTTAAACGTAGTTTGATGTTTTTGCTTGTACATGACTCCCCTCCCCTTCAGTGTAGCCTCCACCATCTTTCAAATCTTTTTTTCTTTTTGCTGCGTCTCGTGTAGTCCCAACTAATCGGTAGTGACATTCGTTGCCAACAGTTTTATTATCTACGTTATCGTTTTTTTATCTATTCGTTGTTGCAGCCTTAGTCTCGAGCTATCGATATCTGGCACAGAATCATTCTTCAGTTTGTCTCGGATTATGTAATGTAAATAAGAGTAGACTTTTTTTCAACAGAGAATGCTGTGAAGATTCGTGTCGCACACTCCTTTAATAAAGGTGCTGCTGAGACAGTTTGTTTAAGACTCATGTCATGAACATTTAAGGAAATTAAGCTATATACACCGTGATAGTATTGACTGGGAATACATTTCTTCTCTATGAAATATGGAGAAGAAATGTATATAACTCAGTTAAGACTACTCATCTTTCAACATTTTTCTGAGGCCATCTCAGTCTCTGGACATGAATCTCATTGACAGTCTGGGGTTTGAATTGAAAAGAGTAGTCCATAAGCATAGAACGATGGTTCTGAAGTATTTGAAAAGATTCAGCATAGAGGAATAATTTTCAGATTGCTTCCAGTGTGTTTTCCAATCTCAAACCAAATGGATGAAGGCTTGGTGTTGTGACCATTGCAATGGAAGGACATGCAAAGTACTGAAAACCAAGGGTGCCAATAATTCATTCATTTCAGAAATTAACGTGTCATTTTGCTTGATTCCCTTGAATCAGTGGCCTAATGCCTTGCAGTACAATGTAATGGAATGTGTTATGAATCTAAGCCCGGGACGAACTGAGGTCCACCCACTCCGTTAACTTGAGGCCCTTGGAATCCATGGTTACAAAGTGCTCAAGCAGTTTCATTGCTTAGTAGTGAGTTTCGCAAGTTATGCTGCTGTTCATAAGGGTGTGTAATTCCTTAAAGCTGAGTCATTTGATCCCTTTAAGATTCTGTACTCAAACGCTGTCGGTCTTCAGCCGTTGGACTGGTTTAATTCCAGCTATACAGCAATATACAGCCTGAGGTGTTTCAGAAAGGCAGTTTCAACCACAGTCAGCTTTCAGCCACACCTTCATGCCATAAACACTCTAATGTTTATTCGAAGGGCAAAGGCTGTGTTCGAGGGCGTGTGCCTCAAGACATGCTACTGTTTTATTGATTATTACCACTTATGCAATTGCTCATAAAGCCCAGCTGACTCAATGTTGCCCTAATCGTCCCAGAATGCATGTGTGCACTTGGTGGGGAGCTGGATGCGTTCTGCTGGATCAAGCCCCTCTCTATCTAGATGGAGTGGAAGACAGTGCCTGCTATTCCAGGCTTGAGACTGGAAGTGTGAAAAGGTTCAGACAGCAGGTTGAGTCAGATAGGGGAAATGTTGTTTAACAGTGTTGTTCGACATGTCTTGCGCAATAATGTCACGAGGCACTCAAGCCCATGTAGGTTTTAAGAGGAACTGTTCCCCCTTCTGAACATTGAATTTTTCCTCCTACCAGAAAGCATCCTGTTGTGCACTTTGAGGTTTGTCACGCAGCAAGCCGAAAGCCTTTTCATCTAGACGAGCACAGTTAGTTTGTGAAGTCAGTATCATTGTTGCTAACCCGTTCTTTCTTTCTAACCACAGGGGTTTTCTTTGTGTCTTCGAAGTGATTCCTTTTTTTAGAGCGTTTCTTATTCTGGTCTACAGGAGGGGATCTTTGATGTGTGGTTGTAAATTAACAATTTAATACATATAAAGGTTCCACGATCTTCCACAACCAAATTAGCCTCTCAAATACAGTTTCTTCCATTTCTCTGTGTCAGTGCTTGGAGAGGTGCCTGTACCTCAGAACCTAACCCTGTCAACCGAGAACACACAGTACATATTGATTTGGGACTGGGACCAGAACAACACTGGCAGCCCTGCTACCTTCACTGCTGAGTACATAGCGTAAGTCACACACACTCACTCCCTCCCTCCCTCCAGCTAACCCCTCATATGAAATTTTAAATGGTGGTCGGTCTAATATTTAAACCTGAGCATCATGACCTGTTTGTCATTAGTGTCCCTCTCTCCTCCCGCAGGGAGTTCAAGTTGCGAAATAAGAGCCCGCCCTGGGTTTCTGTATGCAGTGGGACCACTGCCACCTTCTGTGACTTCACCGGCTCTAATCTGCTCTACCTTGGCATGTTTGTGTTCAGGGTGCGAGCCAGCGTAGACGGACTCACCTCCAAATGGGTCCAAAAAGACTTCTGCCCTCATAAAGATGGTGAGACCTAGAGGATAAGCGAAGGCAGACAGGGAGACATTAGACATGCTTGAGATCACACTGTTGCAGCAACTACACACCAATGATATCCCAACGACACAGATCGACAGCCAGTTGAAATTGTCATGGACAAAACACTTTGTCCATGACAATTGCAACCCAGGAGACGTAACCTAGAGATTTTGTTTATAACACAATATTATGAACTCTCTGATATTTGGCGAGAGAAGTTCTTTTCCTGGGATAAATAATTGCAACCCAGAGGTTCACGTCAACTTTAGTGTGAACGAGATCATATGAATGGTAAACGTTTGCAAAAATGTGTCGGGAGCAGTTCTTTGGGAATCTACGTGGTTCAACGTTTCATAGAGTTAACAGAACTAGATACCAAGTAGGGAGCAGCACCACTGAGACATGAGACATCCTCTGCTAAACAACCTTGAGCTCTTGCAGTTGCTACAAAACAGCATGATTTGTACCCAGTGCTTATCCGCCCTCAACCCATTCTCACTAGAAAGAACACAAGTGACTATAAAACCTTATCGTACCACCGAGATTAATTCTCCAAAAGGGGTAGTGTCAGGGGGAGTTCACGGCTGGGGGTTTCCCATTGACAAATCCACATCACACACATTTGCACTGGTGTGAAATTCGGCCAGTGTAAGCACCCATCAGATTGTAATTATTGCCATCATCGCTGTTATTATTGCCATCATCACTGTTATTATTGCCATCACGACTTTTTTGTGTTGCGACAACTGACGGTGAGTGTGATTCATACTGCACGTGCGCGTTGTAACTCTGTTCCCCGCCCAGCTATGCTGGGGCCTCCGTCCAGGGTGGAGCTGGCGCCTGCTGGTAACCTTCTGGACGTGTACATCTCCGCCCCGCTGACCAGCACCCAGGGCTCCATGAGCGATATCCTCACCCTGTATTACCGCATAGAGTACTGGAGCCAATGGGATGATCCCCAGGTACTGGGGAGGGAGGGAGGGAGGGAGTCTGTCTTTCACACTTCAGCAGATGCTCGATGCTAAAACTAGCAACACAACCAGGACATTCTTCTTTTTCGGGGAAGAAGTCAAAATGTTTAAGGAACAACCTTTTTTTAGTTCCTTCAGCTCACACTTCCCCTTTTCTGTGGTCCCTAAAGTGACCAGGGCTTCACCTCAGTGAGCATGTGACTAGCGGAAACACATTAAAGTCATTTAGTAGACATTCTTTTCCTGAGCGACCGGCAGTAAGCGCATACATTTTAAGAACACTTGGTGACTTTACAATCACACAGCTTAGTAGTAAGTGGATTCTAATTAATAAATTAGTTATGAGCAAAAGTTCTGTAAGGAAGACCGTACAAATACTAAATATAAGTGAAGTATACATACGTTTTGTACATTTCAGTCATTTAGCCAACTTTCACCACAACACGTCGCAACAGCCTAAACCTCAACCTAAAAAAGAACACACCTGTGTTCCTACTGTGTTTCTTAGAGCCGGTGTCTGGTTTGTGGTTTTGCCGAGGAGGAAGCACAACGTTGTCTGCTCTCTGTCTTTGACCACACCCGTCCTTTTCCTCCCGTTTGCATGTTCAGGGCCTGATGCGGGAAATTATAAACACATCCAGCACACAGGTGACCCTCCCCGGGCTGGACGCCTGGACCTGGTACTGTGTCACGGTCCAGGCCCGCTACGACTACTACAACAAGGCCAGTCGCTACACAGCACCCATGTGCATGCAGACCGAGGGTAAGCACTGACACGTCACACCGAATCTGGGCCACGCCGGGCTATCTTAATGCCCTCGCATAAAAACGTGGCCTGTGGCCAGAGTAGCCATGAAAGGTTTCCCTGCTAATGTTAAGACAATTCCAATGTTTTCCAGTCCGAGTATCTGGCGGCGTGTCTTAGTAAAATATCATGGGACTGTGGGAAGAGCATTATAACAATGCTTCTCTGTGTGTTTAGAATCGGCACACACCAACATAAATGCAACAGGTAAAAATTTAGTCTTGTAGTCTCATCATAACAGCCTCTTGATAAATTGTAACTCTTTCCCACAAAACATTGCCAATGACAATGTCACCTAGCAATGAAAAACATTGCCAATAACAATCCGATCCACAAAACAAACAGCGTCAATAACAGTGTGATCTGGCTAACAAAATGCCTGTGTGTTTGTGGCAGAGTTTATTTGTGTATAGAAAACAAATGGATGAAAGATATTGATAATAGCAGCATCACCGTATCAGAACAAATTATATTATGTACATATTTACATTAAGAGTGCGCGCACGTGCGTTTGCGTGCGTGAGCAGAAGTTGTGAAGTGTTCAGCTGTCTCAGTGCTTGCATATGGAAACTGTCTCCTAGCCTTTTAGTGTCCATGTGCTTCATACCGGATTGATGGTCCTAGAACAAAGCCTTGGATACCTGGACCCTGGAGAACGTACTACCGCCACTGTCTCTGGAAATGCACTCGATCGAGTTCCTTCCTGTACTTCATAAAGTCCACAGTTGTTTGTTTTGCTGTTGTTGAGGGAGAGGTTTTTAACCTGGCACTGCTGCTTATATACCTCCTCCCAGCCGTGTACATAAAATCAACAAGGCTGAGAACATCTGAACATTTAAACTGATCTTTTCTTTCTTCTTTTCTGCATGAGGAATCCACTACTTTGTCAGTATAATTAATTTGTCAAAGTTTGTCATTAGACACGAACACAACATATCAGTCAACTGTCAGAAAAGGTAATGAGAATGCTCTTTTCTGTGTGTGCAAAGACCACTGTTTTTGTGTGTGGTAGCAGATGGTGCTAATGTAGACTGTCTTTAGACTCTCCAAATTAAATTTAAAGTATAAGGGAGCAATCCTGGCAGAATATCAGAATTGTTTTCATTTGTCCAGTGGGTGTTTGTTTTCCTGTGCACCACAGAAATTCGGCTGGACTTCTTGCTAGGTATACTCACGAATTAAAGGGTTACTGAACCTAAAAAGAAGGAAAACATTTTAATTTGTAGTTATGACAACAATTTTTGCTTTTAAATAAAAATATAAAAATATCTCATGGATGTGGGTTTTATCATGTTTGTTAAATCAAAACATAAAATTGTATTGCTTGAAAATGTGAAGAAATCCAAAACCTGAACACTTCCCAAATCGCAAGTAAGAAATGGAAGCACAAAGATTGAATCCTTTTGGTTGAGGGACAAGTAGAATTTAATAACCACAGTTATAAGTAGGTAAAAGGAAAAAGGTAAACTACATTGAAGTGGTGAGGGAATTCCAAAGACTGGCTTCAGAACACCCTCAAGGCCAAGCATTACTCTGGCTAACGTCATGCGTTCTCCATTCATTACTGAGACACTATTGTGGGTAGGCATGGCTCTTAAAATCGAATAATACACTTATTTTTCAAAACAAAACTCTTTCTGAGAGATGTATATAACCAGATCTTACCTAAATGAGTGATCTTTGACCGCACTGCATCAATACTAATGTTAAATAGCTTGGGACCCTGGCACCCGGGCCCGCTTATAGCAAAGTGGCCTTGCCCCTGAAGTCACACAGTTACTTGTCTATGTGTATTAATATCATTTTAAGGATCGCAGAAGTATCGCTAGTATAGGAACCCATTGCAAATCTTGTTTAAAAAAAACAGTCTTGGCGGTTTAAAGTAATGTGGTCTCACAAGTGTCTTAAGACATTGTTGCAGTGAACAGGACTCTGTAAAGTCTCTGTAAAGTCTGTGTGTTCTCAATCTCAGGTGACACGCCACTTTGGCAGATCTTCCTCTACTTCCTGATCGCTCTGGTGGTGTGTTTCCTGTTGGTGTTGCTGCTCTGCTACGCAGCGTTCAAGTGCTACAAGGTCCTCAAAAACACCTTCTACCCCTCAAACCAGCTGCCTTATCACATCCAGGAGGTAAGGTGTTCATGGGCTAAGAGAACACACGCACACGTTCAGGATGTGGGGTGTTCATGGGCTAGCACACCAGAGACACACACACACACACACACACACACACATCCAGGATGTGTGGACAACTAGATTTAGCTGCTCGATGATTTTGTCAGAACCTTTTTAATATTATGAAAATATAATTTTACACTGCAAATTTACCACAATATAGCCCAGAAACATTGCATTTGAAAGTAATTTCATAATTTGATCAGATATCATATTTGTTTTCTGCGAGTACAGTATAATTCCCCCATTCAACAAATTTTTGGCTGAAATGTTAAAATCTGAATTTTAGTAAAAAATATTTTACAAAACAAAAATACTTGGAAATATGCCTCAAAGATATTTCTCAGACAGCGGAGCTTGTGAATTCAAAATAGACTTTATTCCAAACACACCGACTCAGATCTCTCTTTATATGGTTCCATTCTTATCACACCATTTGAAGTCAGTGATTCATTGTTTTCTGAGCACAGGGGGAAACAAATCAAAGTTGCACAGCGTAATGCGACCGTACTGAGATTCTCACTCCCCCGAGAGATACGGGGGACTCACATACTCCTTTAGGAGAGTCAAGGAAAGGCCGCAGGTCCCCCTGCCCTCCACATGAGATGAAAACACCATCCGCTCATTATACAGAGCATGGCAGCAGCAGTGGGAAATGGAGTACAGATGAGAGAATGGAGGGACGCACCTGTTATCCTACACACACACACACACACACACACACAAATCCAAACTGGGTACAGCTTGCCTCTCTTTTGTTAATCAGCCAAATGTGGAAGAATCAAAACAAACAAACTGTTTAGAATAACAAGGTCAATAAAGATAGTAGTAAATATGTGTGTGAACAAACGTGATACTGACAGTTTCTTAAAAAATAATATAAAGAGAAAAATAATATGAGCCTTCAGGCTCACGTAACCTAGGTAAATGTTTTATCAATTAACACCCAGATGGTTATACATGAGTTATATATAATTTTCCCTGGGATTCTCCCCAGGGAAAGGGGCGAGGGGCAAATGCTTAGGGGCTGTTCACTTAGCAAATGGAGTCCAGCCTTGTTCGTCTGTAAACTTTTCGCCTAATTTTCCACCCTTCCCTCAGTACCTCTGCGACTCCCCCAGCTCAGACCTGCCCTGCCTCCTCACCCCGGACTCGGAGTTGTGCTGCGACAGGCTGAGTGTATGTCCCGAGGTGGTGTTGCTGGAGGTCCACGTCCCCCCTCCCGTCACAGAGTCGGAGCAGGACAGCGGCAGGCACATCCGCCAGGGCAGCGGGGACTCTGGCATGTACTCCACAGAGGGAGGCTCCGCCCAGCAGGACTGTTGCAGCAGCGCTGGGAGTGACCCAATCGGGAGAGACCAGGAAGTGGACTCCTGGCAGATGGCGGAGAAGGTGCAGATGGAGGAGATGGGGAAAACCACTGTAGATGGAGTTGTGGACGATGGCGTTGGGGACCTTTTTGGCCATTGTTGATGATTGGATAATTGTAATGGATTAGTTCCCGCTTACTGCTCCACGTATGTGAATGAAGATGACGTCTCACAGAGCTAAAACATCTCTTTAAAATGTACTAATACTAAGAAGTACTAATACCACCTTAAGGTTCCATCCCTAGCCACAAGTGGCATTCAATGTTGGAATCCTTGGCGGGGGAAAACTGCCACGTCCGTTTCAGATGTTCCAACGAAGACGCCACTTCCGGCAGCGAACACTGCTTTCCTCCGCCTCCATCCTCATCGCGCAGTCAGTCCAACATCGGAGTGTTTTCCCACAGTCGCCGGGCCGCCGGAAGTGTTCCGGAGGCTTTCTTTCACCCGTAGCAGGTCTCGGCTCTGGACGGCAGCACTGAGATTCTGCTGTTGTTTTAATGTGACTCCTTTCTGTCTCCACTGTGCCTGGTCGCCACGTGGGTGACGGCTGTGTACGGCAGCTGGTCAGGGAACGGCACGTTGTTGTCTCTCTGACATCGTAGAAAGCGTCTAACAGGTGATTTGGTGTTTGTTGAATTTATAACTGAATTTATGCCTTTTACCAAACCACAAGAAGGTTCGGTGAAAGGCAAGAAGCACGTTGTCTTATCTGCTAGGAGTGGTAGCGGACTGGTATGACTGATATGGTGTGGTTGAGTTTGGAGCAGCCTCTCTTATTCCGCATGGTGCTGGCAACTGGTGCGAGAGGAGGGGCTGCTTTTTCCTGTGAATTATGGAACTCGACTGAATGCCGCGGTGTGTGTGAGCGTGTGCGTGTGTATTCGTGCCAGTATACTGAATAGAATTTCTGTTCAGGTTTAATGCATTGTCCTTTTTATGATTCTTATAGAATCTGGAATTTAAACGCGTCTTAGTTTTCTCTCTGATGGCCTCTGACCAAGACCTCAACTTTGTTAAAATGTACTTTGGTCCAACTGTTGTTAGTTGTGAGTCCTGAGTCTTAAAGAACCACTGAATCTCTGTATGGGCTTGAAGGTCTTTCAAGCCACTTTCTCTGTATCTATTTGTTCTCTGAGCTGAGAACTCACCTGTGGACCCCCCCCCACTCCGGGAGGGTTTTCCCTATAAATTCAACATCTCATTAACCATATTGCAGTTATTAATACTTATTAAGCATTATTAAGTGGATTAATGTGACATTTAATGAAAATGTAATCACCATTTAACCAGAACATTCATCTCTGAGCCGCAAAGCCGCAGTCAATGCAAGTATGTGTTCCATTCGCTTCATATAAAGGCCAGTTAAAGCTCTTCATATTACCTGCTAAAGCTGTAAGTAGTACATGTAATGCATGTCTGTAAAATGTTTTACTGTGATGTCTGAAGGAGCAGAATATTTAATCTGTGAAAAGTGGTCATAGTGTGTACAAACCAAACCATGTTACCTTACAAAAAACTGAACATGTTAAATAAAGGATCTCATCCTACCTTACCCATGTGTTTATTGTATACTGATGTATGTTATTGCATGCTGTGTTCGCAAGAGATGGTATTTTTTAAATATGGTCGGTATTCCTTTTTCTCTCGTCAATAGCTAAAGCAAAGCATTCTGACTATGAACATTTTATATTTTCAATCAGTAGACGATGGACTAAAATCGATACCTTATGAAACAAAAATGGTATATTTATATATTTTTTGTTAATACATATAACTTATGGATGAGTAATGTAATGGGCATTTGTTGCTTAGCCAATTACCATAGTGTTCAGTTTAATTCTATTTAATTGATAAATTGCAAATTTGACATTCGAAAAACTGAAATCCATGTATTGTAGTCCACCCCCCAATTTTAGAATAGTTTTCCTAGTCATGGCCCAGTTTGGTAGGGGCTATTGAAGCTTTATATACAAGCTTACATCAAATTTTGGAAAACTAAAAGCTTGTAGTCCATCCACTCCTGATTCAAAATATTTAACTATAACATTAATGCAATGCTTGACTTAATAGCTTTAGACGAGAAAGAAAAGGAATATCCACCGAATTTACTTTGCTCAATGTATAATATTCCGAATTGAATGTAGCCCACATTTAATTCTGATATATGTAGCTATTGACTACTTATCAAAAATATATAACGTGCTTGTTCAGAACTGAAACGTTCACATCCCGATTAGTTGACGCCAATGTTATGCACACTCGGTGCACACATACAGATTAGTGACGAGAATGCATTATTTTGACGACTAAATGTGATGTGATTCTCTGAGTGCGTATATTGCCAAACCTAACTTGGCACTGAGCTGATTTCCTGTCTAGTCGTGTTCTTCGTGGATCATACTTTGGAAGGGCCAACCCCAACAACAACACATTGCTGAAGGATGAATGTGGGGGAAAAATAGGAGTAAAAGGAGGCTATCCAGATCAGCCATGTACAGGTGCATCCCAAAGAATTTGAATATCGTGGATTTTTTTTCCCCGTAATTCAAATCAAAAAGTGACACCTTCATATATTCTAGATTCATTACATATAACGTAAAACATTTCAAGCATTTTTTGTTTCAATCCTGATGATTACAGCTTACGACTCATGGAAATAAAAAATCCAGTATCTCAAAATATTAGAATAAAAAATGTACAATACAGAAATGTCCTGAGAAGAGCTCTAATCAGCTGATTAACTCAAAACACCTGGAAAGGTTTCCTAAGTATGTTAATTTATGCACTCAATACTTGGTTGGGGCTCCTTTTGCATCAATGCAGCGTGGCATGGAGGCAATCAACCTGTGGCACTGCTGAGGTGTTATGGAAGCCCAGCTTGCTTTGATAGTGGCCTTCTGCTCATCTGTGTTGTTGGGTCTGGTGTATCTCATTTTCCTCCTGACAATAGAGATTCTCTATGGGGTTCAGTTCAGACGAGTTGGCTGGCCAATCAGGCACAGTAATACCATGGGCAGCAAACCAGTTACCAGTCGTTTTGGCACTGTGGGCAGGTGCCAAGTCCTGCTGGAAAAGGAAATCAGCATCTCAATAAAGCTTGTCAGCAGATGGAAGCATGAAGTGCTGTAAAATCTCCTGGTAGATATCTGCATTGACTCTGGACTTGATAAAACACAGTGGACCAACACCAGCAGATGACATGACACCCCAAATCATCACTGACTGTGGGAACTTCACACAGGACTTCAAGCAACTGGGATTCTGTGCCTCTCCACTCTTCCTCCAGACTCTGGGACATTGATTTCCAAATGAAATGGAACCCGGTTTATAATAGCGATAAGACATTTTGGGATGTCCAGGCACTCTGCGATGCGTTGTGCCTATGAATAGCTTTATAGATGTGGTATATAGTCCCTTAACCACAAGCCTTATTGCCTAATTATGCATCTGTTTGCATGGGCAGTTTTTGTTGCATACTCTGGTTCGTCTTATAACTCAAAATGAAAGTGAAATGAATTACAGACATGTACTGGTCCACTAACTATAGGCACTGAAATTGCTGTCAAGACATTTGATTTAAAAAAGTTTAACCTTGAAATTTTTTTTTTTTTTCTATCTAATTATCCAGCCAGTTGCCCTCGAGGCATCAAGGTCCTACAGATAAGGAAGGGTCTTGTGTTACCCTTCTACTAGATGCAGGATATTGTGCTGGCAGGACTAATTTAAAACAGATCGGATTGAGATCTGGGGAATTTGCAGGCCAGGACAACACCTTGAGCTCTTATCATGTTCCTAAAACCATTCCCGAGCAATGCGTGCAGTATGGAAGGGTGCATTATCCAGCTGAAAGAGGCCACTGCCATCAGGGAGTACCATTGCCATGAAGGGGTGTACCTGGTCTGCAACGATTTTTAGGTAGGTGGCATGGGTGAAATTGACGTCCACATGAATGCACGGACCCAGGGTTTCCCAGCAGAATACTGCACAGAACATCAAACTCCTTCCCACAATGCATCCTGGTGCCATCACTTCCCCAGGTGAACTGCGCGCACGCATAGTGGCCGTCCACGTGATGTAAAAGAAAACGGGACTCATCGGACCAGGTAACCTTCTTCCACTGCTCCAAGGTCCAGTTCTGTGCTTGTGTGTCCATTGTAAGCGTTTCAACGGTGGACAGGGGTCATCATGGGTACTGACCAGTCTGCGGCTACGCAGCCCCACACACGGCAGGGTGCGATGCGCTGTGTGTTGTGACACATTCCTCCTGTAACCATCATTAAAATGTTCTGTCTTGTGCCACAGTAGACGTTCTGTTGATTTGGACCAGACGGGATAGCCTTTGTTGCCCTCGCGCATCGATGAGCCCTGGGCGCCAAACACCCCATCGCCGGGTTGTGGTTTGTCCCGCCTCGGACCACAATTGGTAGGTACTCACCACGGCTGACCGGGAACACCCAACAAGCCTTGCCATTACAGAGATGCTCTGACCCAGTCATCTGGCCATAACAATTTGGCCCTTATCAAAGTCAGTTCTTTACCCATGCCCATTTTTCCTGCATCCAACAAGTCAACTAGGAGAACTGATTGTTTGCTTACTATCTAATCTACCCAGACCTTGACCTGTGCCCTTGTTAGGAGATGATCAATGTTATTTGCTTCACCTGTGAGTGGTTATAATGTTTTGGCTCGTGTGTGTGTGTGTGTGTGTGTGTGTGTGTGTGTGTAATTTTTTTTTTTGAGTGACAAACAGAAGGGTTAAAATTAAGAGACCACTGCAAATTGAATGCTTCTGTTCCTCACTTAAAACTTTCATTTTTAACTTTTTTGGAAAGGAAAGAAAAAGGTGCAGTGGTCTCTTAATTTTTTCCGGGGCTGTATACAGTGGATATAAAAAGTCTACACACTCCTTTTGAAATGCCAGGTTCTTGTGATGTAAAAAATGAGACAAAGATAAATCATGTCAGAACTGACTCCACCTTGAATGTGACCTATAACGTCAAAATTTCATCAATTTTGGAGGGACGTCCAGTTCTTGGTAATGTCTCTGTTGTGCCATATTTTCTCCACTTGATGATGACTGCCTTCACTGTGTTCCATGGTATATCTAATGCTTTGGAAATTATTTTGTACCCTTCTCCTGACTGATATCTTTCAACAATGAGATCCCTCTGATGCTTTGGAAGCTCATGGCTTTTGCTCTGAGATGCAACTAAGAAAATGTCTGGAAAATCCTACAAGAACAGCTGAACTTTATTTGTGATTAATCAGAGTCACTTCAAAGGATGGCAGGTGTTTAATGACTTCTATTTAACATGAGTTTGAATGTGATTGGTTAATTCTAAACACAGCCACATCCCCGGTTATAAGAGGGTGTGCACACTTATGCAACCAGGTTATTGTAAGGTTTTTATTTTTCACTTTTCCTCCTCGAAGATTTCCGTTTGTTTTTCAATTGAATTGTTCACATTATAGGTCACATTAACAGTAGAACAAGTTCTGACATGATTTATCGTTGGCTCATTCTTTTACATCACAAAAACCTGGCATTTTAACAGGGATGTGTAGACTTTTTATATTCACTGTATATACATATACAGTTGAGCTCATAAGTTGTCATACCTTGGCAGATATTGTGAAATTTTGGCATTGATTTTGAAAATATGACTGATCATGCAAAAACACTGTCTTTTATTTTTAAGGATAGTGCTCATATGAAGCCATTTATTATCACATAGATGTTTGGCTCCTTTTTATATCATAATGATAACAGAAATCCCCCAAATGGCCCTGATCGAAAGTTTACATACCCTTGAATGTTTGGCCTTGTTACAGACACACAAGGCAACAAACACAGGTAAAAATGGCAATCAAAGGTGAATTTCTCACACCTGTGGCTTTTTAAATTGCAATTAGTGTCTGTTTATAAATAGTCAATGAGTTTGTTGGCTCTCACGTGGATGCACTGAGCAGGCTAGATACTGAGCCATGGCGAGCAGAAAAGAACTATCAAAAGACCTGCTTAACAAGGTAATGGAACTTTATAAAGATGGAAAAGGATATAAAAAGATATCCAAAGTCTTGCAAATGCCAGTCAGTACTGTTTAATCACTTATTAGGAAGTGGAAAATTCAGGGATCTCTTGATACCAAGCCAAGGTCAAGTAAACTAAGAAAGATTTCAGTCAAAACTGCCAGAAGAATTGTTCGGGATACAAAGAAAAACCCACAGGTAACCCCAGGAGAAATACAGGCTGCTCTGGAAAAAGATGGTGTGGTTGTTTCAAAGAGCATAATACAACAATACTTGAACAAAAATTAGCTGCATGGTCGAATTGCCAGATAGAAGCCTTTACTGCACCAATGCCACAAAAAAGCCAGGTTACAAGATGCCTGACAACATCTTGACACGCCTCACAGCCTCTGGCACACTGTAATTTGGACTGACAAGACCAAGATAGAGCTTTATGGTCACAAACATAAGGATTATGTGTGGAGAGGGGTCAACAAGACCTATAGTGAACAAAGTAGCATCCCCACTGTGAAGCATGGTGGTGGCTCACTGATGTTTTGGGGGTGTGTGAGCTGTAAAGGCACGGGGAATCTTGTGAAAATTCATGGTACGATGAATGCAGCATATTATCAGAAAATACTGGCAGACAATTTGCATTCTTCTGCATGAAAGCTGATAGGGACCAATGCAGCACCCCCATGCCCCACTGCAGCAGTACTTGGTGGGGGCCCCAACGGTGCGAGTTGGGGTGGACATTCTTGGGCCCTTCCCGATCACTGACTCTGGCAACTGTTACGTCCTCGTGGCTTGGGACTACCTCACAAAGTGGCCCGAGGCCTTCGTGGTGCCGGATCAAAGTGCCATCACGACCGCAGAGGGACTGGTAGAGGAGATGTTCGCCCGCTTCACAACGACCAGGGGCTGAATATTGAGTGCCAGGTCTTCAGTGAGGTTTGCCGGCGGCTCGGGGTGAATAAGACGAGGACGACACCACTCCACCCCCAGAGCGACGGGTTGGTGGAGCGCTTCAACCGTACGCTGGCCACCCAGCATGCCATGCTCACTAGTCAACACCAGCGGGACTGGGACCGCCACCTGCCCTTGGTCCTGTGGTCCAGGAGTCCAGTCAGTGCACGCCGGCTGTGTGCATGTTTGGGCGGGAACTCCAGACACCAGTGGACTAGCACCAGCGCACGGTGGTGCTGCACCAGGATAGACTCTCAGGATACCGCCCCCTCACCCCAACCGTCGGGGAGGAGGGCGACAGCAACTTTTCGCTATCACAAAATAGCACTAAACTTTGCCTTTGACAATGAAGAATTACTTCTTCACCTCCCAAACAATTGCATTATTGACCCACACTGATCGAATGTACAGACATCTGTCTGTACATTTGTATGTTTTTATTTTGGTAGCTGTGTGCGTAAGGGGATGGATTATCCACAAATACACATCCCTAGAGTTCAGCTCAGGCAGGGATGTCGCTGTTTCTAACGCTGTAAATAATGCAGCGGGTGCTGTATGAGTCACAAGTGCCTAAAACTTGCATATCTTTGTTTTTCATGTTTTGTGAGCTGATCTAAACACTCATGGGCTGTAAAAGTAGAAAATTGGACCGGTTTGTGCAGTAGTACCATACAATTCCCAGTGTTAGCAGCCATGTTTTAAAAATGAATTGCCCGCCAGGCTCAGAGCAATTACGTACCTGAAAACTATGAATAGGCATTGGGGCTTTTATTTTGAATGTTTCCTCATTACAATTCAATCGTGACGTCATCGTTAGTCCTGCTGGCAGAATACTTGTAAAACTTGTAAGACTATTGACCCCAGTCACCTGACCAGTTTCTTTCCCCAATCTATGGCCCTAGCAACCATCCTTATGTCCAAATAGACTGGTAAGACATCAATTCAACTCCAAACGAGAAACTTCCCATCTCTCTGTGTCTACGGTATGTAATTTCAACTGCAAATCCATTTATTATATATAGCTACATACCCTGCCCATTCCTAGTTCTGAGTGTACGCACGAGTGAGAAACCTAATTAATGTGTTCCGAATATTATGCGTTACCGACATAGAATAGGTTACCTATTGTTTAGGTGCTTGTCTGGGTCAGTCAAGTCGTCACCGTTGTTGCGCAAACCCGTTGGTGACAAGAATTCACTAGTTTCAATTTTGAGTGTGTGTTAATACAGTTTAAGGTAATCCTGCTTGTGAGGGTGGTACTGCTGCACCAATTTCGGCGTGGTGGTTAGCGTTCAGAATGAGAGTGAAGAACAGAAGAGTGTGCTTTATTTCCTGTCGAGCCAGTTCCTTCATAGAGCACACAGGGTCTGTTTTTGTGATTGACCCAGTTAGGCATGATGTTATGAGAAGAAAGAAATCAAAATCAAGAATGTAGATATGCTATTACTTTTGGGCTGCTACTTTGGGGCAGCTTTCCTTGCATACTCCGGTAAGTCTTGTAACTTAAAATGAAACTGTAATGAATGATAGACACATGCTGATCCACTATGTGAACGGGCGTGCTTTCAAAACTCAACGAGTGTTACTAGTATTTGTAACTGTTATTTGGATGCACGGTACAATAATGAATGTGTAGGAGTCTGATTGTCATGACAACATCAAATTATACACCGAGCATTTGTACTGTGGTGGAGTTAGATTTAGATTGAACATTCGGCTCTTGAAATCTCAATAGCTCTTTAACGAAGTATTCATTTAATCCAATATTGGTCTCATTGTGATTACAAAAGTGTATACGATGTTGCATGTGCTTATTTACCCATATTTTAACCGAGCATAAAGTTAACGAGCCACGGAGAACTAACCGCTGTGTATCGCAGCACAAAACGAAAAGAAAGCGAGCTCAGGGCGGATGCTGGTTGTGGGAGCGTTTGGCAGATTGTATTGTATACAAATGCAGCCATCTTCTTCAAACTTCAAGTTTCAATTGATTTTTTCCACGTGACGTCACGGCATGTGGGAAAGCCCACTTGGCGGTCAAAAAAACTCCTTCCATTGACCTCCATCGACAACTCCACAACTTTCACTAGTTATATTTCAAAATGCCAGATAGTTACAGTTCCATTGGATGCACTAACCACATGCACACTTGTGCTCAAAAGTTTGCATACCCTTGGAGAATTGGTAATATATGTACCATTTGTAAAGAAAACATGAGTGAGCAGGCAAAACACGTCTTATTTCTTTTGGGAATCACATTCAACTGTAGGTCATAACAGAATGGCACAATCATAAAACAAAACATGGCAACAAACAATAAAAATGAACTGACCCCTGTTCAAAAGTCTGCATACCCTTAGTTCTTAATACTGTGTGTTGCCCCCTTTAGCATCAATGACCGTGTGCAGTTATTTGCAATAGTTGTCTTTGAGCCCCCAAATTCTTGCAGGTGGTATAGCTGCCAATTCGTCTTGGCAAAATGCCTCCAGGTCATGCAAAGTCATTGGTCGTCTTGCATGAACCGCACGTTTGAGATCTCCCCAGTGTGGCTCAATGATATTAAGGTCAGGAGACTGTGATGGCCACTCCAGAACCTTCACCTTTTTCTGCTGTAACCACTGGAGGGTCAACTTGGCCTTGTGCTTAGGGTCATTGTTGTGCTGGAAACTCGAAGTGTGTCACATGCGCAGCTTTTCATGCAGTAGAATGCAAATTGTCTGCCAGTATTTTCTGATAACTTGCTGCATTTATCTTGCTATCAATTTTCACAAGATTCCCTGTGCATTTAGAGCTCACACACCTCCAAAACATCAGTGAGCCTCCACCATGTTTCACAGTGGGGGATGGTATTCTGTTCACTATAGGCCTTGTTGACCCCTCTCCAAACATAGCACTTATGGTTGTGACGATAAAGCTCTATTTTGCAGCCTGTATTTCTCATGAGGTTACCTGTGGGTTTTTCTTTGTATCCTGAACAATTCTTCTGGCAGTTTTGGCTGAAATCTTTCTTGGTCTACCTGACCTTGGCTTGGTATCAAGAGATTCCCAAATGTTCTACTTCTTAATAAGTGATTGAACAGTACTGACTGGCATTTGCAAGGCTTTGGATATCTTTTTATATACTTTTCCATCTTTTATAAAGTTCCATTACCTTGTTACGCAGGTCTTTTGACAGTTCTTTTTTGCTCCCCATGGCTCAGTATCTAGCCTGCTCAGTGCATCCAAGTGACAGCTAATAAACTCATTGACTGTTTATACACAGACAATAATTGCAATTTAAAAAGCCACAGGTGTGGGAAATTCACCTTTAATTGCCATTTTTACCTGTGTGTGTCACCTTGTGTGTCTGTAACAAGGCCAAACATTCAAGGGTACGTAAACTTTTGATCAGGGCCATTTGGGTGATTTCTGTTATCATTATGATTTAAAAAGGAGCCAAACATCTATGTGATAATAAATGGCTTCATATGTTCACTATCCTTAAATAAAATATTTTTTTTTTT
>JACXGI010006160.1:18627-43335 GCA_016801175.1 Esox masquinongy | reverse complement strand
TATTGACATAGGACAGCTGGGCAGCATCTTACCACACCCCTTTTTCCTCTATAAGTACTGATGATTGTCCTGTATTAATTTAGAGACTCCTCAGATGATTATCCTGTAAGCGTTTGACACGTCTCTCTATTTGCAAATAAACGGTTAATTGTGCCAAGAGAATTTTGTCTCTGTACTTACTCCTTTAAGAGTGTCTATCGATGGAATTGCCATCACACTATAACCTCTATTTTCTCCCATTAATTGACACTTCATATGGATTCTTTATATCCTAGTGAGTAAATCACTAGGGTATAAAAATATTTTGCTAGACACCATTAAAGATTGTGTTAAACTGACTAATGCTTCTTATAAAGTACACCTCCACCATAGCATCTATGAATTGTATGGCTTTTGCTACTGGCCGTTTTAACAGCTTATTAGCCAGTAATAGGCTTGCTAGTATCTACTAACTCACTACTTGGAATAGACATAAGAACTGAGCAATTGCTCGGCGAGACTGAAGATAAACAAAATCCATTTCATTTCATGGCACAACAACATTTGTTTTTCTTTCATCCGTGAATGACATCGATTGATATACTATCAATATAGGCGACAATAACAAACCTAACTATTTTCTCCTGTTAATTGACACTTCATATGGATTCTTTATACCCCAGTGAGTAATTCTCGAAAGCCATGTTCCACTTCACAATGTCTAGTTATTTTGTTATAAGGCAATATGCATAGGCCAAATTCAGGTTCAGAGTCTTGCACTGGAGCCAATGAAGTAGGTGGCTAAGAAGGTGCTGCTGGCTATACCCTCTATATACCCCCATTAATTGACACTTTATATGGATTCTTTTTACCCTAGTGAGTAGTTCTCGAAAACCATGTTCCACCCCACAACGTCTAGTTTTTTGATATGAGGCAATTTGCATAGGCCAAATTCAGGTGTAGAGGCTTGCACTGGAGCCAATGGATTGGGTGACTAAGAAAGTGTTTCTGGCTATAACCTCTATTTTCCCCCATTAATTGACACTTTATATGGATTCTTTATACCTTAGTGAGTAATTCTCGAATGACATGTTTCACATCAAAATGTCAAGTTTTTTTGCATTCTAGGTCAATCAGGGTAGAAATAAGAGTCATTGTGAAAAAAAAGAATTCCTCCCCCTGTGGAGGAACCTGGTCCGATGTGTGTGTGGGAGGTATGCATGGTCTATACTAATGCTTCTCATAAAGTTCACCTCCACCATAGCATGTATGAACTGTATGGCTTTTCCACTGGCCGATTTAACAGCCGATTAGCCAGTAATAGGCTTGCTAGTATCTACTAACTCACTACTTGGAATAGACATAAGAACTGAGCAATTGCTAGGCGAGACTGAAGATAAACAAAATCCATTTCATTTCATGGCACAACAACATTTGTTTTTCTTTCATCCATGAATGACATCGATTGATATATTATCAATATAGGTGACAATAACAAACCAAGTCGACCCAATGGGCAAATCCAGGTCGGGGCCTGTGCCGTTGGTACACATGGCCCATATTTTCTCAGAAAGTATTTGCGCTTAACCATATCAGTGTCTACCAACCGCCAAGTCAATTGCAAACGTAAATAATACTGTATTTCTATTATTGATCTGTGTTGCAAATAAGATTCTTCCAAATTAAGGCCATCATACATACAAAAAAAAATTCATCTTGTGTAGTAATGCTCAGTACATCTTGTCAATCAAATATTTGTTGTTAGTAAGTCAGGTCTTGGGTGGAATTACTGACTGCATTGCAACTAAGCCACCTGGTTAGCAGCAATTGCTTTCAACTAAAATCTAGCTAGCTAGACTGGGTATGTTGCTGCTAACTGAAGTGCATTACTAAATAATAACATTCAAGTCAAGCCCAACGAACCACTAATACAAATATACTAACAAGATGTAGTGTTATTATATATTGTAGGTTAGCTAGAATATTAAATTATCATTAGGATATATTACATGTCGTTATACTGTACTTGTACTTGTTCAATGACAAAAAAAGTTTAATCTAAAAAAAAAGATAGCTATAATAATAGGATTTAGCTGGCTAAGTAGTGCAAGCCGGTTCGCTAACCTCACCTCTATGTGCTTGCGGAGGTATGATGAGTTTTTGAAAGCATAGATGGTTGCGTCTTTGGGAATAAAAAGACAACCTTTCATTATGACTGTGTTGCCTATTTTAAATTTAAATCGAAAAATGTCGTGCAACTGTGGCCAGGGATTGGAATTTCCCTCGTCAACGTCCTCCAGTTGACAACTTTCCATGTCGGTGTCTGTCATTTAATTAGCTACGTCCGTGCTCGCACTCCGATGCAGATTTAAAGGAGCGGGAGGTAACATCCAAATTTTCGTGAACCGGAAGTGTTTTTTGAATGTTGCTCACAAGACGCCGGTCATGATTATACTTTTAACTGTGCTAAACCGTAGTTGTAGCATATAAATAAAGAAATGCCACTGCAGTTCCTTGTACAAACATGTAACAAT
Organism: Esox masquinongy; assembly: GCA_016801175.1. Lineage (NCBI taxonomy): Eukaryota > Metazoa > Chordata > Actinopteri > Esociformes > Esocidae > Esox > Esox masquinongy. Next base: position 40,822 of record JACXGI010006160.1, on the reverse strand, counting down.
TAACAGATATAACAATGTGTATAAACTCTACTGGTTAACTAAGAATACTAACTAGTATCGAATTTGGAACGAAAACTAGCCTCTAGCTCTACAACTGAACTGGGCTACATTCTAATTCAGCGGATACTACTATGAACCTGAAAGGACAATTCTAATATCACCTGTTAATGCTACAGTAAATAATACTAATTACGGAATTATGCATGAACAGTACTCACTGGTAGTACTGTATGACAACGCACAAATAACAATTCGGTAAATTCAGGAGACTCTACAATCATACTATTTTAACTCTCTCTTTGCGAAAACATTTTACTGCCCAACGTAAAACTGTTCAATTAAATTAAATACAACGTAAAGATATAATGTCTAACATAAGAGTATACAGACGGCCCACCGTGTTTATGGTTTAACATAAGTTCCATACAGTAAACTGAACGAGTAGGTAATTTGCCAACTTTAGTTAGCTAGCTCCCGTTAGCAAGTAACTTAATGGTGTCACAGCACAAACGTTAGTTACCGGGAATGTAACTCCGGTTATATGAGGAGAGCGGAGCCCCCTAGAGGTGCTTTAAGTCCAAGTGGTTTACCCTAGCCGCGTTAGCGGCCGTACTGAAAACTCATTATGCAAGATGCGACAGCCAATCAGGGCACGCCTGCCCCTATATAGGACCCGTGAGCCCAGAGAACACCCTCCCGAGTTTATTCAGCATAACTCGTGGGATGGCAGGGCTACAGGTCTAGGGGGCTCCGCTCCACTCATATAACCGGAGTTACATTCCCGGTAACTAATGTTATATGTCGTGGAGCTCCGCCCCCTAGAGGGCCTTTAGCTCCTAGTGGTTCACGGCGGAGCGAGCGAGCCAAGGATGTACTCCCTGCCGGACCAACCAGCACGACTCGCAGGGTTCAGTTAGAAACCGTCCCCTAAAACCCCAAGACGAAACATCCCCGATAGCTGACGAGGTCAGAGAAGGGATGATCGCGTGCATTAATGATGAAAATCCTCCCCCAGAGCAGGCCTATGAACACATAGGCCACCCAAGGGAGAAGAAGGGATGTTGAGCTCAAGCGAAACGTATCTGTTCCACATAAGCACAACAAAAACACTCATGCACCACACATCACGAGATGAGGGGCATGGGGATATAAAACAATTGCAATAAGAGCGAAGCCCCAAGAAGGAGGCGAATCTGCGCCAAGAGTATTGGCAGGCAGTGACAATACCCCTGAACCAAACAGGCTACAGAATTCTGTAGTGTTAGAGCAGAGATAGAATCAAGGCAAGGCAAGAGATTCCCTAGCAAAATTCAGAGATCTCGGGCAGCTGCGCCAAGAGCCGAATGAACAAGGGATGTAGGAGACACGTCCAGTACATAGAAACGGACAAACGCCGAAGGCGACAACCACGATGCCGGGGCGCAAATGTAATCTACTCTTACCCCGTGGAAAAAGGGGCAGAGGAGGCTGCAACACTCTGCGTGGAGTGTGCACGGAGACCCTCCGGAATGACAGTAGGCCAAAGTGATGCAGTCACAAAACCAGTGGGAGAGACGCTGCTTAGAAAGCGGACAACCCACCGGAGAATCCGAATAACAAATAGACAGTTGGGGAGTCAGTCTGATAGACCTGGTGTGTCCTACGTAAGAGCAAGAGCGCGTACCAGACACAGACAGTGGAGCCTCTCGTCCTCCTCATGTACATGCAGAGGAAGGAAGAAGGCCTGTAAATCGACAGCTCTAGATCGAAAAGAGCTGGTGATAACCTTGGGTACGAAATACGGATTAGGTCTCAGCGTAGCGCAGCCTAAGTCCTCGCTGATAGCCAGGCAGCCCGGACACACCGAGAGTGCACAGAGATCAACCACCCGCTTAGCAGAGCATAAAGAGAGGAACAAGGCAGTCTTAAGGGAGAGCAGCTGAAGAGAACACTGCCGCAAGGACTCAAATGGAGGCTCACAGAGAGCGCTCAGCTCCTTAGCAAGTTCACACTGCGGAGCGCCCAGTCTGGCCACCGGGCGCAGACGGTGCGTTCCCAAAGGGAACGGCGGAGAAGAGGGTGGCTGAAAACAGCGTTCCCAGCAACAAACCCTCATGGCAGACAGAGATAGCCGATGCTATATCAAAGAGATACTGTGAATGACAGAATCTCCTCCACAGGGCAACACGAAGGGTCAGAAGTCCTCTGCACGCACCACGTCACAAACATATTCCACCGAGTGGAATACATTTTGGATGTAAATGCCACCATAGGACCCTGGATGATGCGGACCACCGCAGCGGACAGGCCCCATTCAAAAGCCTGCCCCCTTCACGGGCCAAAATCCTGATGCCTTCCCGGCTTAGGGGCTCCAGCGCCGTCTTTGGAGTATTTGGAGAAGGTTCGCAGAGCCAGAGCATAATCGAATGGAATCCTCGTATACTCGTAGACCTTGCCCTGAAAGGCAAATCGGAAGAACTTCCTACGCCTGCGAATGATCGGGACATGGAAGTAAGCATCCTTGAGGTCTATGCTCGCACAGAAACCTCCTGGTAGGAAGGCTTCCAACAGGCGAGTAGTGGTGAGCATATGGAACGGCCGCTGGCTACGTGCGCATTCAGATTGCGCAGATCCAAGATTGGTTTCACTCCTCCCGTCTTCTTGGGAACCAGGAAATAACGGGAGTAAAAACCGTCCTGTCTGAGATTCTCTTGGACCTCGGAGATCGCTCCTTTGCTCAACAATTCCGTTATCTCCGAGAGGAGATCAATGACATGACATCACCGTCTCCACTATTCCCAAGAAGGGAAGGGGAGCCGAGCGAAACTGAATTAGATAACCCAGTCTGATCGTTCGATCGAGCCAGGCTGACATAGTACAGTGATGACGCCACTCCAAACAACGCTCTGAGAGAGGAAGAGCATGCAGTTGAGGGGCGTTGGTTAGGAAAAGTTTGAAGTCCCTCGCTGCCCCACCGCCGCCGAGCTCGACCGGAGAGGAAGAGACACAAACCCAAGGAGGGCAGAGAGAGAAAGGGATGAGAAAAAAAGGAGGAGCCGGGCGGTGAACTCAGGTCCACGGAATGAGAGCCAAGAGCATTAACCATTAGGCCGTCCTGCTGTACAATAGACATAGGGCTCCCACTCATAGGAATCTGAGGGAGAGAGGAACCCGGCATTTGCATACACGGACATTGCACCCTGAGCGGGGACGCGTTGCCATGGGGACGTCGAACAGCGCCGGCAGAGATCGAGGACTCAGTGAGAACAGGTAGCGAGACAGAGGCAAGAGCCGAAGACGGTGCCTGTTGTTTTGAGTTGTTTGAGTCATAGCGAGCGGATTGAGAAGCCACAACGGTTATGTCTAAAACCTCCTGCGAAATCTCAGAACGCTTGGTAGCCCGCGAATGGCGGGGAAGAGAGGAGCCTGGCATTATATGCAGACGTTTCGCCGAAGGCGAATGAACATCGCCATGGCAACGCCGGGCTGCACTCCTAGAGCGAGTACACTTAAAACCGGCTGGCAGTGGAGTGAGAGACGTATCAGAACCCGCTAGCCGGTGTCTAAGTCTATGGGAGATGGCGGGTTGAGAACTTACAGTGGTTATGTCTGTAACGTCCTGCAAAAACTCAGAGCGCTCGGTAACCTGTGAATGGTGGGGAAGAGAGGAGCCCGGCATTTGCATACGCGGATGTTTCGCCGAAGGTGAAAGAACGCCGCTAAGGCAACACCACTGAACATTGCTAATATAGCTCTTACCAATACACTGAAAAGAGAAGGGAATGGAGCGTGCACAAGCGAAAACACTAGAAAACCCGCAGGCTGCAGGGCGAAAATGAGGGAGAAGTCGTCATGGCAACACCGGTCTGAGCTCTTAGAGCAAGTGCACACGGAACTGGCCGGCAACGGAATGAGAGACGTCTCTGAACCCACTAGCCGGCGCTTAAGTCTATGGGAGGTGGCGGGTAGAGAGGATAGAGTAGTTATACCTATAACTCCCTGAGAAAACTCACTACCCTGAACATTGCTAACATAGCTCTTACCATTACACTGAAAAGGGAAGGGAATAGAGCGTGCACAAGCAAAAACATTAGAAAACCTGCAGGCTGCAGAGCGAAAGTGAGGGAGAAGCCGCTCACTTGCGCCACTGCTCATATCCAACGGGGCAGACATAGAGACAGAGAGAGCGCTCGCAGAGTCTCTAACAGCCACCGATGAAGGCAAACTATGGCATGCAAAACGTACAAGTGATTTAATAGACTCAGACACTGCCTGAGTCTGCACAAAAGCACAACTTACACCCAAGCACAGTTTAGCTTGTTTATTGAAAGGAAAGGTTAGTCGGGCCGAATCTGCAACGCCGTCAGACTCAGCCCATATTCTGCTGAGGGAGGAAGAGACGGGGGCCGTGAGGGCAACGTTACCGCTCGCAGCCCCCTCCACGCCTAGTCAGGACAGTCTGGGTTTCTTAGACGGCCACGGAGTATCCAGTCTAGGGGCGGGTTGCCTGCGTTGCACGGGAGGAGGAGCAGGAGCCACGACAGTAGGGGGAGGAGGCGCCGAGGCAGAAGAAGAGGCGGCAGCAGAGACTTGGGCGGCGCTAGCGTCATTTAGCAGAGGAGCCCGGGTGATGAGCAGAGGGTCGTGAGGCCGAATGAATAGAGCGGCTAGCCAGGGGGAGGTGACGAGATAGCTCCTTCCGTCCCTCATCGGTCTTCTTGAAAGAAGCTATGGCAGTGTGAATAGCGTCACCGAATAAGCTCTCCTGGGACAGAGGTGCGTTCAGAAGGGGTGCGCGATCGGCGTCGCGTAACGAGGGCAGAGACAGCCAAAGGTGACGGTGTCCGACCACGGAAGAAACCACTGTGTGTCCGGCACAAACCGTCTGAGCCTGGTTAAGGTGGAGGATAGCCTTTAGATTACCCGCTACCTCTTCGACATCACGTGACGACGGATTAGGTGAACGGCCTTAAATATGGCAGGCCGCCGGCGTGAGGAAAGCAACGTTGTTCGCCGCGGCCAGGGCCTGTGATCCCAGGACGTGAACTTTATCCCATAGCTGCCCCGTGTAGCTGTCCTTGGTGGATGGCAAGGCAGGCTTCTTCCCCAACCAGCCCCAGGAAGGCAGGAAATGCGCGGCCAACTCAGGCTCTAGAGGAGGGATGGCTGAGCTGATGGGAGTCTGCCTACCGTCGACTCTGGTGAAGGTAGCGTAGGATTTCACAGGAGCTCTGGCAGAAGCTGGAGAGGACCAGGAACCCTCGGCGAAGGCTTTAAAAACCACGGACCTCAGGCGCTGGAGCAGGGGCAGCTGAATGCGTAGAGCTGCTCTCTCAAACATGCCCGCAAACTCCACGCGGAGAGGGGGCGGGCGGGGGGAAGCAGCAGAAGAGAGGTCGTCATCTAGTTCTCCCCGGAGAGAGAGAGAAGCGCGAGACCCGCCACCACAACCCACGTGGGAAGGGAGCGGGTCTTTCTGAGTCAGGGGAGTCGGGTCCTGCGTAGCAGCGTCCTCCTCAGACATCTTGTTGTCGTCGCTGATGGAATTCAACACAGCGGAGATGTCCACTTCCTCTTCGAAAAAGTTTGCCCTTTCCACACGTGTAGAGAGGGACAAAGCAGCACAGGAGGAGCAAGTCGGGGGTCAGTGAGACCCTCACGAGCATGGGCCGGTCCCAGGCAGGAAACACACGAATGGTGAGGGTCCTGAGCCGGTGACAGGTCGGCGCAACGGCATGCGGCGGCGAAAAAATTTCTTCATGTTGAGATGTCAAACTAAAGAATGCAAAAATGACAAAAATTCTCAGGCTGAAGAGCAATAGTAATAAGTAATCAGTAGAACTCAGGAAGCGTTTGCTGAATAAAAAGGGAGGGCATTCTCTGGGCTTAAGGGTCCTATATAGGGGCAGGCGTGCCATGATTGGCTGTCGCATCTTGCATAATGAGTTTTCAGTACGGCCGCTAACGCAGCTAGGGTAAACCACTAGGAGCCCCTCTAGAGGGCGGAGCTCCACGACATATAATGTATTCATTTTACTTTTACTCTTAAAATGACAAGAATAAACATATTATTCTTGCATTTAATCACCAATTTCATATATTTCTGGTATAAACTCAAATAAAAAATGTATTTTTGTTGACAGGCAAAATGTGGTTGAATGCAAATGTTTCTTCTGTGTTAACGGTGTTTTATCCTTCGTTGTCCTTAGTCAGTATAATCTGACTTGTGCGCAGTAACTTCTCCACCAACTGGATCCAGTTTCACATCACGTCTCTCGTTATAAAAAAATATTATGTGTTGAAACATTACAAGGACAAAATTCTCCATTACAGAAATAACAATAATTACAAGTAATGTAGTACATAAGATTAGTTCATATAATTATGAAGCAATTTATGCAAATGTAGATTTTTTCCTCTAAACTGATCCCCATTGAATGCATTCTTAAATGCACTGCCAATTGCAAATAACTAAAACCCCTATTTCAGCATTTCAGTGTTTGGTAGAATATTTATAACAAATAACATTTATAACTGACTTATTTAAATGGCCCATTGAGTTAAATGCATTCACTTTTACAGAGTTGATGTCTTTCTGCCGCCATCTTGCAACGTATCTCTAATTTCTTAACAACCTATAGGGAGGCACTTATAAGACACTTACGTACCAAAAGTCAGGTCAATCGGATGTACCGACAGTCAGGTCAATCGGAGTAACAGTTGATTTTATGTTCATTTTATAGTGGTCATTTGCGTTAGCGTAAAGGGCTAAATTGTGAAGTCATAATTCAGTCGATTTTTAACATATCCTCTAGTTATTGTCAGTTATGTTCAGAAGTACAGCCTAGAGTCCTGAAATTTACCGGTGAGTCAATCCGATGTACATTTCAGGAGAAGAACAGTTTTAAAGGCATTTATTAGCATTAGCTACTGTCAAAAATTGTCAGAATTCAGTCACCTGCAGTTTCGCCGTCTTTTGAGAAATTGACAAAATTGACATGTACATGGTAACATATCGTGATGGTATCATCATGCACAATTACAATGAAGTGCATAGGTTATTGTTCCTTAATGGTATGCACACATGAACATTGTGCATACTTTTTAATACTGATTGGCCATTTCATCCGCCATCTTGCTATGTATCTCTTATTCCTTATCACCCTATAGGGAGGCATATATAAGACACCTGTATGTTTCAGAGCAGGTCAATCAGACTTATTGTTGATTTTAAGTGCATTTTTATAGGTTTTGCCAAATTTCCACTCTACAGAAAAATCCAAGATGGTGGACTTTAAGGGTTCTTGAGACTTTTTTGTTCATCATGTCAAATGAGGCATGTACACAAAGAATCAGCATTCTAGGTCTAACTGGGTGGAAATGCCATCATTTTGAAAGTAGCTAGTTGAATCTTGTATTGTAGCGCCCCTGGTGGACAAATCAAGGTGGGTGTCAGTGAGGTAGTTACTCGGGGGCTATATTTTAAGTGGGCAAAGTTATAAAAAAAGTTACCTGGGACTTTTTGTGTTATTTAGCAATTTAGGCCACCAGAATAAGATTAATAATAATACTAACGATTACAATAGGGTTTCTCCTACTGAAGAACCACTAATAATACTAACAATAACATTAGGGTTTCTCCTACCGGAGAACCCCTAATAATAATAATAATACTAACAATAACAATAGGGTTTCTCCTACCAGAGAACCCTTAAATATAGTTGCTAGCAACCATGGGATGGGGTTCTCCTGTGACATGCTGAGCATAGGGAAGCAGTCATAACAACATTGTAAGCATATGGCAGCAGAAATAATCATATGGTAAGCACTTTCATATATTTTTTACTGTGGTCAGCCATATTGTCAGCCATCATGTATTATTTCTCGTAGTTTTAAACATCCTATAGGGAGACATCTATTAGACACATATATGCCGCTGGCCTGGTGAGTTATTGTTGATTTTAGGGAGATTTTTGTAGGTTTCATGAAATTATCACAGTAAAAAATATCCGAGGTGGCAGGTGAAGGAACCGAAACATCTAAAAGTCCATAATGTGATTACCAATTTAATGAGTGTTTCTCATTTAGTTTAGGCATTTATACCTTTGTACTTAATTTCTGTTCAGGTAGGCTATCATGGGAATATTGAAGGTTAACAGATGTTTCTGTAGGGTTTGAATGAAGGGACAGGAGGGTTTCTTTTAACTGCCTAGCTTTCTGGACCTTTAGATAACACCACTCTGTCTTATGAGATGGCTCCAGAACAGATCGGAATGTGTCCCTAATGGGTAAGGGGTCTATGCTACAGGACTAGTTCTGTTTTCCCTTCACTCTAAAAACCAACCCCCACTACTTAAGTTTTGGGATATAGACCAGAGTGCAATTTGGGAAAGAGTGCAATTTTGGGCATTTCCTGAACGCTGCATGCTTCTCTGCTCCTGCAAACACCTCAAATCTCCTGAGTACTTTAATCTTTGATACTAGTGCTGTAATTGTAATATCCTCTTTATCTATTAAATTAATTTGTTACATTAATTCATTGACTATTTGGAACTAATCTAAAACGGGTCTAAATCCAGTTCTTTCAGTTGGAGGTCCTACCAAGATAATACTGAACAAAACTTAAGGAACGAAAGGACAAGGTAGGTGTCTGTTTTCTTTAATATGACTGGATCGAGATTAGATTTTTTTAGAAGAGGCTTAATTCCTGCTATTTTTAGTGAGCTTTGTACACATCCGGAGGAAAGGGAGCAATTTATTATGTTCAACATTGGCTGACCTAGCACCGGAAATAGCTCCTTAAGTAATTTTGTTGGAATCGTGTCTAGCTGACAATTTGTGGGTTTACAACTAATTACAAATTTAGTGAACGTGTCGAGCGATACAGGAATACAAGTGTCCTCATTGACACCTGGTCAGGGAGGTTCAGGACATTCTCAGGACAACTGAGATTCTGGGGACTATAACTACTTAAGGATGAGTCAGTTATTTGTTTTCTAATGGTGATGAGCTTTTCATCAAAGTTCATGTATTCATTACAGCTAAAGTGAAGACCCACTTCACTTGTTGAGCGTTGCTTTTTTGTTAACTTTGCAAATGTATCAAAGAGAAATGTTGGATTGTTTTTGTTCACCTCAATCAGGTTGGAGAAATAAGATGATAGAGCAGATGTGAGTGCTTTTTCGGTATTGTAGTGTACTGTCTATCCAGGCTAGTCTGAATACTTCCAACTTGGTGGAGCACCACTTTCGCTCCAATTTTCTGGATGCTTGCTTGAGTGCTCTAGTATTGTCTGTGTACCAGGGAGCAAGTTTATTGTTGCGTATTTCTTTTGTTTTTAGTGGTGCAACCGTATCTAAAGTATTTCGCAGTGTTGAGTTTAGCTCCTTGATTAGATCGTTTGCGGATTTATTTACTCTGTCATCTGTGGAAGATGGAAAATGTTCGCGATTTATTAAAATAAAAACTCCTCAGAGTCTGGTATAACAGTTGATTATTTCAAGTTTAATTATGTGGCGCCACGGGAACAACCGTCACAACATCAACAGAGAATGAGTACAGAGACTAGCAGAGTAGCGTCATGACAGATTGTTCTGATTATGCATTTCAAGTTTCAAGCTTATATTCTCTTCCAACAGTACAGATGACGGAATTAGCATTTGCAGAATGTACATACAAGGAATAGTCGCCACTATGGGGTAGTCTAAAAATGCATGGTTGCACTCAGATGGCTCCAAGAGGCACAGAGAATCATAGACTGTCGGCTACCCAGACAACCCGGTCAAAGGCTGAGATATATCAATCTGGACAGTTACTATATGGAGACTTAAGTTAACCATGCTCTTCCCAATAAGGAATAGAGCTCTGTTCACCTGTAGGATGTACGTAATAGTAACCCCCTGCTGTTCAAGAGCTTCCTCCTAGAGAACAGTGTCTTATGGCAGTTTTATGGCACTGGCAGAGGCCTGTTTCTTTTACTGCTAAAAAGGAGCCAAGGCTCTGTGCAGCCGACATTCCATTCATCCCTGCCCCTGAATACAGATACTGGCCTTATAAGTTGGAGACAGAGAGAGAGAGACAAGTCTTTCAGTATATGTGTAATTGATCAAGCATACAGAATACAAAAAACTTCTAATAAGATAATGGATAAATAAGAATGATAATAAATTAATTTTCTACACATCATTGAGCTAGCTTGGAAGAATATCAAAAATCTATTTGTAGTCCGAGAATTTATAGTACGGCTTTTGAAACTCATTGTTTGCGGAGCAAGTGGGTTTCTTGTTTTAATGGTAAATGTAATAAGACAGTGATCCGATATTCCAGGATTTTGGGGGGAAATTATTAGATCTACAATATCTATTTCTCGTGACAGGACTAAATCTAAGGTATGATTGTGGCAGGGCGTTGGACCTGAGACATGTTGGATAAAACACATTGAGTCAATTATGGCTTCAAAGGCTTTTTGAAGATGGATCTGCCCAGGCAGTACCGTGCACAGACGTTCTGAGGGGCATGTGCTGAATCTGAAAAAGTGGGGGGAGTTGTCGGCTCACACAGATGGATGATGTGTTGGAGTGAGTGATGCACGTAAAAAAGACGAACGATGCATTCCCATCTGAGTTATTGACGCATGTAAAAAAGACGGCCAACGCATGCCGTCGGCGTGTGTGACACGCGTAACCAAGGCGAAAGGGCACATTTCAACTGGAAAGGGCACTAGATAGCAAAGGGCCATGTGCTTTGTACATGTTGAGCCTTATCTGTGCACTTGCCTGCGCCCAGGGATTAGCATAAAGCGACGGCCAGGTGATGTTATGCAAGATATCACTGTGTAAATGTTTGTGTCTGAGGTTGGCAAGACAGTTGCTTCTGCAGATCAACTTGGCTTTTATGATCTTCATTAAAGTCTAATTTGAATCCACAAACTCCTGAGTTATTGCATCTTTTTGGAGGGAAGAGAGGAACATTTTCCACAACTGATTCTAGATGTTGGTTTTAGTATTTGCTGCTATTGCCTTTTTGTTTGCTTGTTGTATGATATTGTCCTGCTTAAAAACATGCGCTTCTAAGGTCACAACACAGATAATGGTCCAGACTCATGTCACCGAGGAATCAGACATTTCGGACTTGGTCCCTTTCCTGATTATTGGAGTAAGGATAATATAGATGATCACGACGTTTAGAATTTTGTTTGTAGTGTAGCAGCCTAAAGCTTACTGATCTCATGATTAACTAACCATGAGTAAATTGTTTCAGAGTTAACATTAAGGGTTTACCTAATGTTAAAGGATGGATTGTTATATACATTTCTGAGTTGATCTATTAATGAATTCTATGACTTCATAAGGGAATAAAATAATTACCAGTTTAAGTAATGGGCTTAGTGGAAAAGTCCAGAGGGGGCTAGAAGGGTCGTAAATGGGGGCGAGGGGATCTGGTCTTGTTTATTTTTTGGTGGCACACATATTTGAATAGTATCAGCGGATCATTGGGTCCTCTGACCATTTGTTAATCTGTTAAAACCGTCAGTGTATCTGTTCTTTGTTCTGTAGGTATGTAGTCAGCTGGCTTGAAAGGGTCATTTACAATGTTCCATTAGTGTCCTGGGAAAAGGAGAGGAAATCTGCCCTTTTGGGTAATTAGGAAGGGAACATGTATTGTTGACATAAGACAGCTGTGCTGTATTTCACCACACCGCTTTTATTGTATAAGTACTGACAGTTGTCCTGTGCTACTTTAGAGATGTCTCACGGTTTACCTTGTAACTATGATTCCTCTCTCCATGCAAGCTTATTAAAACTGTTATTGCGCCAAGAGATTTTTTCCTCTGTACCTACTTCTTAAAGGGTTTCATTTGGTGGAATTGTCATCACAATTGCCTAACATCTCTCCCTCATGGGTGCATAGCCACTATTGGACCTAACCTCAACTTTCCCTAAAATCCTGTGCTGCTAGGTGACACACATTCTAAATAAATTCCCATTTTGGTCATTTAATGGAGGCTCCTATCCAAAACGACTTCCCGGAGCAATTAGCGAATATGTGCTCAACAACAGATTCTCATCCATGTCATCTTGGGGACTTGACATAGTGGCCTTATAGTGACTGGACAAACTTTACAACCACTAGATTGCTGCCCAAAGTGCAGGCATTTCCGACTAAAAATGTTAATACTTTAAGAACAGCTAGCCAAAGTTAGGGCCCTAATTTTTCTACCTACGTAAAACAACACAATTATATTTCATAGCCATCTCTTATGGTCACATCAAGAGATATGTAATTGAAAGAGTAATGTTGTAATAAAAATCTATTTGAGTTTCACTTCATCTGTTCTTTAAGAGTATTTCTGGTGTCACACATAGGTGCTATCCCGATTGTGTGATGGAAGCATAACCAAACAATTGTGCTAACTTTATTTTTTTTACTTTTGAAGGAGTAATACAAACTCAGAAACACAAATAATGAAACTTCTACATTTTAAATTTGGTGAAAGGTATCAGTGGGTAAATATATTTCTTTCAACTTGTTTTAACTTCTAACTGATCCGTCTATAAAATCATGAAATTGTGTTGTAATACATTAGACATTTTTATAACACAAACTACCTGCATGTCAGATTGCCAAATCAGCCAATAGATGATATGGGCTCAGTGCACATCACAAGCTGCTCAAAGGAGTTGGTTGGACAGTTTCAATTTCCCAACAACATCTCACTTTGAGCAGGCCAGGATCCTCCACAAAAGACAACATGCCTCGCTTATTTGCCAAACAACACTGTGCAATTTAAACAAAGTGTGCGCCGTGAAAACTACGCACTCATTGTAACCGGTTGTGGGCTTTTCATAAGATCATAACATTGGCCTAAACGAATAGCTGTGTTTTGTAATTTATTAAACAGTTCAAAGAGCCTGTTGTGACGTCCTCCTCCGGCGTGGACCCGCTTCCGCGCTCCACCACTCCTGAAAGCACCCCACACTCCACGGCTCATGAACGCACCCCAATCTTCAGATCCCAATCACCCTATTCTGAGCACCTGTGTCCCCAGCTGTGTCTGGTTTATGTCCCTATTTAGTTCTGTTCAGTTCTCCCTAGCATTTGTGAGGTATTGTTTGTCACTCCGTCATTCATTACTGAGCCTTCTGTTTTCGCTTTCGCCTAGTGCTGTTCTTGTATTGATTCCCGTGTTTTGACCATCGCCTGTTTTGCTCCTCGACTCCGTCTCTAGCCTTGTGATTCTGCATTTGTTCGTGTCTCGTGATTTTGACCCTTGCCTGTACGACTGTCCTTTGCCTTGTCTTACCGGGAGTCCGTCTCCCTAATAAACCGCCTGCTCCGCAACTGGAACCAGTCTCTCTCTCTCCCCCTTTACCCATTAATTATAGAATACCTCCCCCTATGCATGGATCCAGCGGAGCTACACCACCGTCTACAGCAACAGGAGGACCGCATCGAGGAGTTGTGTCGCCTGCTCCATCAGGCCACCACTGCTCCTGCTGCTTCGTCTGGTCCGACCAGTCCACCTGCTGCTCACCCGTCTATGGTGGCCCCGATGAAGTACGACGGATCCCCTGGTAAATGTAAGGGCTTCCTGATGCAGTGCTCCATCTACTTCTTACACCACGCTCAGACCTTTTCCACAGATATAGAGAAAATGTCCCTCTTGACTGGTAAAGCCCTGGATTGGGCTACCGCCCTGTCGTCCGCTGACAGCCCCGAGATGAATGCCCTGGACCCGTTTTTGAACCTCTTTAAGGAGGTGTTCGACCTCCGTCGTCGCCAGACCCCGCGGACAACCCAGCCCCACTTCCCGGTTCAGGGGGGTCTCAGCGCTACTGAACATCACTAGTAAGCAATTATATCTGCCTGTTCTGTTGTTGCACTCAGGACGCATGGAATATGTAGCAGCACTCGTTGACTCCGGGGCTGCGGGTAATTTCATTGACGGCTCACTGGCTGCTAAACTGGGACTGACCCTTGACTCTGTATCCCCTCCTCTCAGGATCAACACCCTTAATGGGCAGCCTTTGGGAAGTGGCTATATCACCCAACAAACGTCAGCCGTGACCCTTCAGATCGGTGCCCTGCATACCGAAAGGATACATCTCCTGGTCATCCCCTTTGCAACCGAACCACTTGTACTACGCCACCCGTGGCTCAGCCAACACGACCCTTCCATCTCTTGACATCAAGGAGAATTGATCACCTGGAACAGCCAGTGTAGAACCCGGTGTATGGATCTGCCCTGTTTTGCCACGACTGTTGAGGATTCCAAAACGTTACTACTGGTCCCCATTCCGCCTGACTATGCCCAGTTCTCTGAGGTGTTCAGCAAGGAAAAGGCTTCTCAACTCCCGCCTCATCGCCCATGGGACTGTGCCATAACTCTCCTCCACGGACTCCTGCCCCCGAAAGGGCGCATCTACCCGCTATCCATACCTGAGACGCAGGCCATGAATGACTACATTGATGAGGCTCTACAAACAGGATCCATCCGCCCGTCTACGTCTCCGGTGGCTGCCAGCTTCTTCTTCGTGGGTAAAAAGGACGGCGGCTTAAGACCGTGTATTGACTACCGGTCTCTGAATGACAACCACAGTGAAGAACCGCAACCCTCTCCCTCTCATTCCCACTGCTTTGGAACAGGTCGGGAGGGCTCAGGTCTATACCAAACTCGATCTCCGCAGTGCTTATAACTTGATTCGGATCCGCGAAGGAGATGAATGGAAAACCGCGTTCATCACACCCCAGGGGCACTTTGAGTACCTCGTCATGCCGTACGGACTGACTAACGCCCCGGCCGTATTCCAGTCTTTTATGAACCACATCTTTCATGACCTCCTTGACCGTTTTTTTGTCCTGGTCTACATTGATGACATCCTTATCTACTCAGACAACATGATCAACCATATCCAGCACATTCAACAAGTCCTCAAATGACTGCAAGAAAACCATCTGTACGTAAAAGCCGAGAAAAGCCAGTTCCATGTCCGATCCATCACCTTCCTAGGGTCCGTACTGACTCCAGGAGGGGTCAGTATGGACCATAACAAGGTCACAGCCATACGGGACTGACCCACGCCCAAATCTGTAATGGAATTACAGCGTTTCCTTGACTTCGCCAATTACTATCGCCGGTTCATACGAAACTACAGCACCGTTGCCGCCCCCCTCACAGCTATGACAAGCCAGAAGGGTCGGAACCTGCTTTGGTCCGACGCAGCCCACACAGCCTTCCAACACTTGAAGGACCTGTTCACCACGGCACCTATCCTTCGCCAGCCGGATCCTGATCTACCCTTCGTCTTGGAGGTAGACGCATCGGAAGTGGGTGTGGGGGCGGTTCTTTCCCAACGACACGGTTACCCTGCCAAGCTCCATCCCTGTGCGTTCTTTTCCAGAAAGCTTACCCCCCCCGGAGCGGAACTATGACGTCGGTAACCGTGAACTGCTGGCCATCAAACTCGTTCTCGAAGAATGGTACTGACCGATCACCGGAACCTAACATACCTAAAACAGGCTAAAAGGCTGAACCCACGGCAAGCCCGTTGGGCACTCTTCTTCAACCATTTCCAATTCCACGTGACCTACCAGCCTGGAAAGAAGAATTGTAAAGCAGGCTCACTATCTCGGCGGTTCGACCTCCCCTCGAGCACCAAACACCCCGAAACCATCTTGCCGTCTTCCTGTGTTGTCGCCCCAATTCAATGGGAACTCCAGACCCTCCTCGAGGAGGCACTCAAGACGGAACCAGCCCCGAATGACACACCGGCCGGTAAGACCTTTGTTCCCGGTGCGGTGAGTCCCCAACTGCTGCAGTGGTGCCACACCTTTCTTGCCTCCGGCCACCCCGGCGTCACCAAAACCACGGACCTTCTCTTCAAGACCTTCTGGTGGTCCACATTGGCTGCGGATGTACGGGACTACGTACTATCCTGCCCTGTCTGCGCCCAGTCCAAGAGCCCATGTCATCTTCCTGCAGGTGCGCTACATCCGCTGCCTACGCCTCATAGACCCTGGTCCCACATTGCTGTGGACTTCGTCACGGACCTCCCAGCCTCTTCCGGCTACACCACGATCCTTGTCGCCATCGACCGGTTCTCTAAGATGTGTAGACTCATCCCTTTATCGCGCCTGCCCACCGCCTTGGAAATGGCTGAGTGCCTTTTCCACCACGTCTTTCGCCTCTGTGGCATCCCGGAGGACATCGTTTCCGACCGCGGCCCGCAGTTTATCTCGAGGGTCTGGTGGGCCTTCGCTTCTCATCTAGGTGTCACCCTGAGTCTGTCCTTGGGTTACCACCCGGAGTCTAATGGCCAGACGGAACGCTTAAACCAGGAACTGGGGAGATACCTGAGGCAACAGTGTTTCAGGAGCCCGACTGACTGGAGCCGCGTTTTACTCTGGGCTGAATACGCCCAAAACTCCTAACACCTTTCCAATGTGTTCTAGGTTACCAACCACCTATGTTCCCCTGGGAGGCACAACCCGGACCGGTCCCTGCCGTGGATGACTGGTTCAAGTGCAGCGAGCAGGTATGGGAGACACCTGGAACGGGCATCCCAAACCCAAAAGAGGTTTGCTGACCGTCGACAATGGCCCACGCCTACGTTCCAGACGGGCCAACGCGTCTGGTTGTCAACCCGGGATCTCCGGCTGCGCCTCCCCAGCAAGAAACTCCTTCCCAGGTATATCGGCCCCTTTAAGATTATCAGGAGAATCAACCCTGTCACTTACCGTCTCCTGCTGCCCCGTCAATGCCGGATTCATCATATCTTTCACGCGTCCCTGCTCAAGCCTGTGTTCTACAGCCCCCTGCATCTTCCTGTCTCCCGCTCCGAACCCCCTCCTCCTTTGGACGTTGGCGGGTCACCTGCGTATACCATCCGAGGCATACTGGACTCCCGACATCGGCAGGGACAGTTGCAGTACCTCATTGACTGGGAGTGGTTCGGTCCGGAGGAGCAGTCCTGGGTCCCATCTACGGACGTCCTCGACCCCGAGATGATTTGGGCCTTCCACCTCGCCCGCACTGCCCCTCGCCCTCGGGGTCGCCCTCCTGCTCGGCTTCTGCGGCCGTCGGGAGCCTCCCGTGGCCGGGGGGATACTGTGACATCCTCCTCCGGCATGGACCCGCTTCTGCGCTCCACCACTCCTGAACACACCCCACGCTCCACGGCTCATGAACGCACCCCAGTCATCAGATCCCAATCTGTCCCCACTTGTGTCTGGTTTATGTCCCTATTTAGTTTTGTTCAGTTCTCCCTAGCGTTTGTGAGGTATTGTTCTTCACTCCGTCATTCATTACTGAGCCTTCTGTTTTCACTTTCGCCTAGTGTTGTTCTTGTATTGATTCCCGTGTTTTGACCATCGCCTGTTTTGCTCCTCGACTACGTTTCTAGCCTTGTGATTCTGCATTTGTTCGTATCTCGTGATTTTGACCCTTGTCTGTACGACTGTCCTTCGCCTTGCCCTACCAGGAGTTCGTCTCCCTAATAAACCGCCTGCTCCGCAACTGGAACCAGTCTCTCTCTCTCCCGCTTTACCCATTCATTACACCTGTATTCATTACTGTGCAGGATATAGGTTTATTTCTCCATTTAAACATCTATGCTTTAGCAGTGTGTAATGTTTTCAACTTTATTGTTTGTAACATCTGGGCTAACATACAAAAACAAATAAATAGATCTGATAGCACTGTAATTAGTTGATAGCGTTGTAGGCTATATATTTCTGGTACATTTCTCCATATAAATTGTCTTCAATCTTCCACATCAATGATTGTAGAAGATGTTTTTATTAATCATAGGATCATTAATCATTGGATTATTGTATAAAAAAATATTTTAAGTCAGTTCTGAGGGATAAGGTACAGGAAGAGTTTTGCCAAATGTGGAAACAGTAATATACAGTAGCATCATAAGCATTTCAAAAGGTCATTTTAAAAAAACGTGTCTTGCACTGTTTGCTCTTGGATTAACAGGTTGTTACAATTACTAAATTGAGAGGACCGCATTATGTTGTGTTTTGATGACTTAATCAATATATTCATTATATTTCACAAAAAAAACTAGTTGTTGGATCAGTGATCTTCTGGTCAAAGATATTTACAAACCAAAAGGTACAATCAGTCAACAATTGTTTTGAATATTAGAATGCTCTGTTACAAATGTGATTTGTTTGGAGTTTTATACTGCGTTTTGAAAAATCTGCAAACACTTGTGGAAATAGTACGAAAGCAATACATTAAAGTGTAATAAAATGGAAGGTACTTAAAATTGTTTCATTATTTTTTGTTAGTGTGAATTTATGAACTTTTAACAATGCATTTTGTTTTTCAATCATTGAGCCTTTATGTGTGTTATGTGTGTGTCAGATTAATGTAATGTAGCTTACTATATCCAGATCAATTCCCAGTGAGTGCAGAAATTGTGCAAAGTGCTAACCAAGTGAGTTACACGGGTCACAAACATCCTACTTTTATGTATAAAAGTAGGATAATTAAATATAAAGCCTTGAGTATAATTAAATATAAAGCCTTGAGTAAAGTATTATGAATGACCAAAGGTGTCTCTCTTTAAATAAAGTATTACACAACAGTATGGAAAGTGTTGATTAATAGATTATAATCATTCTGTTATGGTCCAGCCTGAAAATAATTCTTCTGCTGATGTATGGTTCAGACGTAATTAACAGGTTACTGTAAGGTGTTAGAGGGGAAATTTGACCTTCAAAGATGGAACTGCAATGTGTTTTTTGTGTCAGAGCCTATATGATTTGGAACACCTAGCAACAAAGTAGGTATTCCTATTCTGTTCCCATGCTTTAGACCAGTGATAAGGGATTCTATAACCATTATACACAAAACCATTGCAACCATTGCAAAGTTCAAGAAGGAAGACCATTGTCCCAAACCCATAAACACTATCCATAAACTGTTTTCAGACAAATTTCATTTCAAGTTTCATTCCACCTTTTTTGTAAAACCCTACAAACTCTCTTTGTAACTCACAATTGTCACCATGTTGTCATGTAGAAACGTTGCCTTTCAATGCACCAAACTCAAATCATCTCAATTTTTACACTCGCTACCCACAGTTGTCAATGTGTAAACATGAACAAGCATAATTAGTGAACAAGAATGGCATGAATAGAAAGGGCCACAGGAAAGCTCACGCAATGTAGTGAGCCATAGTGTGCAGTGTTGGGCGCAGTTTTGTCTTTCACCCATTAACCTCTGAAAGAACAGGTTTTGGGTTACCCTGCTATGTTGGGTTACCCATAATAAAGCAAGTATTAAATTTTGCGTTATGCTGTAATACTTTGTCACATTTGACATTGTTGATTATGTGAGACAGTTATGCTACATTTATCAACCCTTTAAAAAGGATTACATATAGACAGATGCTTAGTATGCAGTGTTGATAAGTGCAACGCCATTTCAAACGGGGCGCATTACTTTTTGCTCACGTCTAATACGTTGTCAATTTTTCTCTCTCCTCCAGTTCAAAGTGTTCCAGTCTGTCTGTATGAACTGATTAGTTTCCCTAATGAGGTTTTGCAACATAACAGGGAAAGTGGTTAGCCAGCTGATGCAGAAAATAGACACACACACACACAATGTCACAGACACACAAATGTGAAACAAGTACCACACACACACACTCACAAATAGATAGAACAATACACACACATGCACACCTTTTTAAAACAAACCATTATCAGCAGCACTACTATGAGGTTAATTTGTGAGTCCACCTGTTAGATTCTGTCCATTTCTGATTCATGAACAAAATTAATGCAACCGGAAGTCAGGGGAGAGCCATCTTTATTCAGCATGAGTCTACGATGTTGACCTTCCATAGTTCTTACATGTTCTCCAATAATTACAAAGTTAACACAGTCTTTTATGCCAGGACACATTGTTCAATGGTCATAACCAGCCATTACACAGTCCAATATCCTCCAATAAGAAAGGTTTATACTACAAAAGACCCTTGTATGGTATGTTCCAACCTATGGTCAATGGACCTATCCATAGAGCCTATGACAGTCACATGGACAACTCCTAGCAGGAGGTATGGACAGGATGTATAGACAGGATGTGTGGGGCCCATCAGTAACAGGCATCACATCCTAGGTATTGTCCTTTGTTTGGAGTTAGTCAGCACATATGCGTTGTGTTAAGTTTCTCATGCCCATTTTCTCTCACACAAAACATATTAGACGTCAATCATTGGTTAGTGCAGTTCCCAATTGATCTGATCAGCAAGCCTCATCAAACAATTTGAAGGAGCACAGAACCAGCAAACAGTTTTGTAGGTTAGGTAACATTTCTAAAATCTCTGGTAATGTTGCCATGGAACAATGTCAGCGACGTTGCACATAAACCCCAATGGTTACACTTGATAGGCTAATACTTTATGAAAGTTTTGTATAGGGTTTACATCATTTGTAGTAAGCAAGGATATGGAATTGTCTAGCATACTCATTAGGGTCAGGGTCAATTCCATTTCAACTCAGACACCCTGCTGTAACGACTTGCATAATTGTCAGTAGTGGGGTCAATTTACTTTCAATTCAGTCTAAAGTAAAGAGAAATTTCCTCTATGAAAAGCAATGAAGAAAATTGCAGTTTCATTTTACTTTCCAAATTCAATACATATAAATGGTTTTCAGCCCCAATCTGCATAAAAATGTAAATCATTAAAAGAGGGTTTCTCAGCCAATCTTTGCAATTACCAACATTTGTCCTATATTCTATCAGGATTTGAATAAGGTTAGTACAAGAACTTTCCATTGTTACAACGTTTATACTGTCCAATAGAAAGTTTTTGGATTCTAAATGCTGACTCACTACAGAGATACTCAAAGAACAATTGCAGAGTAGCTGTTCATAGCAGGGTGTGGAGTTTAAGCAGAAAACCTTTGAGCCGATTGGATTCCATCAGCCGGCTGACAGTACTTCACACATCTAGACAATTACGCCCAGCGTTTCTAACGTGTTCAAATCAAGCAACAAGTCATCTCAACAGACAATTAATGTACCCCTGCCTGGGGTGCCTCTAGGAATCTCTATGCGCCTGGGGGCCACAGCCAGGGCCTGACTGCAATGGTGCCTGTAGGCATCTCTGTGCACAGCTTGTTGATTGTCCCCAATGAGAGACAGCTGCAATTTAAGTTGCCCTTGTTTGCCTTGGTTTGTCGATCATTGTTTGCTGTTTGCTTCAGTTCACAGTTGTTACTCTTCTCTATTATTTTGTAATCGGTCTAAAGTGAGTCATAGAAATAATAAAGGAACGTTTTATGTTCCCTTTGCTCCACGCGTCCTGCCTCTACAACACTGTGACAGAATGACTGACCACAACAGGATGGAAGAGCAAATGACGGCAGAGAAGATCCACCGCATTTTTGAAGATGTTTGGAGTTGGGGTCTAGATCCCTGGGCAGAGGAGAATTCGCTTGGGAGGGGGCAGTGTGACAGTCGACTCGGCGGGGAGCAAAGACCCCGCTGCATCACTCGCAGGGGTTCACAGATGAGCCCCTGCCGATGCGGGAGTGCTTCGTCAACCCGATGAATGAAGAGGAAGTGCTCCCATATTACAACTCATGGGGGCTTAGAAACGAGCCTCTGCATGACCGGTACTGGGGGAAGTGGGAGGAGGCAAGCGCGATGCATCTCTCTCCAACTGCCAGAGTACAACAGAGACCGGCCTGCGGGGCAGCAGGTTGAGCGGGGTCTGGGAGGCTGGTGCCAAGTGTCCATCAACACTCGGTGATGTCGGGCCCCGGTCCGGTAACCGCGTTCCGCTGTCGGCAGTTCTGTTGTACTAGGGCTTCACTGCCGACAGTAGGGTTGAAGTATCCCTGCCCCATACACTAGGGCTCCAACGCCGACAGTTGGTGTGGAGTGTCCGGTGGCGGGATCTGGTCCAGTTGGGTTGGTACCAGGGCCGGTTATGACATCATGGGGGTGGAACCCTACATCGGGACCTTGTAGAAAATTAATTTATTGTAATTCTTATTTATTCATTATCTTATTAGAAGTTTCTGTATTCTGTATGCTTGATCAATTACACATATACTGAAACACTTGTCCCTCTCTCTCTGTCTCCAACTTATAAGGCCAGTATCTGTATTCAGGGACAGGGATGAATGGAATGTCGGCTGCACAGAGCCTTGGCTCCTTTTTAGCAGTAAAAGAAACAGGCCTCTG
>JACXGI010006160.1:0-18527 GCA_016801175.1 Esox masquinongy | reverse complement strand
ATAATTAAACTTGAAATAATCAACTGTTATACCAGACTCTGAGAAGTCTTTATTTTAATAAATCGCGAACATTTTCCATCTTCCACAACCTCATGCCCAGCTCTCCAGCCGTCGCTGTCTGTGCTGGCTCCTTGTGATCGGGATTCAATGCCCCTCTCCAGAACATCCCCAGTACTGATCCCACGCGGGCAATGTAAAGACTGAATCAATAGCTTTGTTTCCATCTTAATTACAGCATAGCATATAATTACTTGGTTAATTAAAAAAACGACCCAACTTTTTTGAAACGTGTTGCTGACCTCAAATTCAAAATGGGCATGTATTTTTTCAAAAACAATAAAATTTCTCAGTTTCAACATTTGATGTGTTGTCTTTGTACTATTCTCAATTAAATATAAGGACAACTTATTTGCACATCAATGCATTCTGTTTTTATTAGCATTTTTTTTTATTTAGACTGAGACCAAGGTCTCTTTTACAGCTGGGCCCTGCCTATACATGTTAACACATACAGTTCATGTTCAATGATTAAAAAACAAACAGAAAAATAAAAAAACACAGCGTACAGACATAACAAGACAGATAATAAACACAAGAAAAAGTACATTGCTTTAAACACAGATGTTATTCCCGCAGAGGCCTCATGTTTTTAGTAAGTATTTGGCCTGGCAAAGTCTGCGTTGTCCCTTAGGTGTACTAAACAAACGCATTGCACTTGTTTGCGGAGCATATTATATTATATATATATATATATATATAACACCCCCAAAATTACAAATAATGTATTACTCTCGAGCTTTACATACAAGTCATGTACAATCAGAGCATGCCTGATGTACCACTCTGGAGGATATACGTACATGTATACGTACATCAGGTACCCTAACCCACTAACCTACCGAACATGCACAAGGCCCTTCAACACAACAAAAAATAGTTTCTTTTAAATTCTATACTTCTGTCAGAGCTTAAAAAACACAAAAACAAAATAAGTCAATATGATCACAGACAGGCAACACAAAAATAAAAATATTTTGGTTAAGAAAAAATAAAAACAGTTAAGGTAAAATATTATCTATTCAGGTAAAACACAGAAATAAAATTCAGTTAAAATGAAACCATCAGAGTAAACAGAATTAGCCCTGATAGACCTGAACTTGCATTACCCAAAGCAGTTACAAGAAACACATAAAATTCCAATAAATGTTTAAAATGAGCAAGGCGGACAAGAGTCCCCAGTTTAAGTTTGGTCTGCAGACTATTCCATAAGCAAGGAGCGTAACAGGAAAAGGCAGTCATGTCCAATTCTGTGGAGATTGCAGGGGCCTCAAGTGTAATCCAGGCTTGAGATCTGGTTCCATGAGTTATATTTCTAATGCTGATAAGTGATGATAAATAGGAAGGTATTTATTTATAAGTGCTTTATAGACAAACACAACAGCATGTTGTTCTCGTCTCAAGGGCAGCGAAGTCCAGCCCAGACTTTGATACAAACTACAGTGGTGAGTTCTGTAGCTAGCACCCGTAATAAACCTAAGTGCACAATGGTAAGTAGCAACCAGCAGTTTAAGTGTGGATGCTGTAGCATGCATGTGGATAATATCCCCATAGTCTAAACCTGATGTGGAAGATGGAAAATTTTCGCAATTTATTATGAAAAGAGACTCAACAGTTCATATAACAGTTGATTATTTCTGTTATAATTTCGTGGATCCACGGAAACAATCATCAAAACAAGACTGAATACAAGTAGAGTAGAGATATAACTATTTTTCTAATCATACATTATTGCTTTCGCCTCTTTATACCCCTCCTTGTCAGCTCCCAAAATATTATCTCTTGTGCTACAAGAAAACAAGTTGTCATACTAATAGGAAAACTGTTATGTTTTGTAATGGCAGACTCAAAAGCAGACTCAGACAACGGGAGTAAAAATAAGAAAATAATGATTTAATGATAAAGAGTCTTAACAAAAGGTGATCCCAGTCCTGGGATGATGATACACAAGGAAGTAGTTGACTTTGACTGTGGTGAGTATGGTTCACGAGGAAGTAGTTGTCTTCGGCTGTGGTGTGGCAGGCAGGTGAGTAGGCAGTGCAGAGTCTGATATATCCAACTGGAAACACGAGAGGAATACCAAGGTAAGTAACAAACATGGATCTCAGAGTATTACGTGTGCTGTCGTTCACGAGGTATACCACGGGAGGACGAAGAACAATCTGGCGCAGACTGGCTGGATCAGGAAGTTCTTATACAGGTGGTGGATGAGCTGATCAACAGCAGCTGCGCTGAACGAGGGAGAAGACCCTGCACAGCCACGCCCACCTGCACCTACCAAGCACACACACACAAGCACAGAGAAAAACAGCCAGAACTCTCCAACCAAATAATAATGTTCCCAAATACTCACAGGAACATGACAAAAACAAGACAGAAACCTACACTGTCATGCCAACCATAGTTCTAGGTCAGAGTTAACAGACATCCTGATCTGAGCTACTACTAGTCTCTGTCCTGCTCGAATGGAAGAAACAGAGGAGACAACTTCACCTTGGAGTCATCTGTAGCTGGGCCATGGATAAGATCAGTTGTGGCTATCATCACTTCTAAGAACAGGGCATGCTGGCCTAGGTGGCATCCATGAATGGCCTAAAGCAAATACAGGCCGATTTTAACAGAATAATGAAAAGTGTGGATATATGAATAAATTAATTTTCCACAATTTCTATGTCCCATCAAGGACAATAAACAAATTAATTTACATAGTAAAAGAATACATTCATTACATATTAAAAGAAACATCCTGGATCTTAAGGACAAGGAGGTTACAGTTACTTTAAACAAGTTAAAGTTGATTCAAACACTGACAATCAAGACAGTTGTTATGGTTATATAAATTATATCTGGCTCTTCTTTCGCTACAGGAGGGTCTAGCCGCCGGGGTCCATCATCGTAGTCGTCCTTTGCCACACTGGGTCAAGGCCCCTTCTGGGCTTGATGTATACCATCGTGGCAACTACAGGTTAACTATGTGAATATTTTACCTAAGCGTGGACTTGGTGTAGTCAGTATACATGGGCATCAGTAAATCAGTAAGTCAGTGAATCAGTAGGTTAATCCGGGAGAATCAGTCATGTTAAACATCGGGATGTCTCAAACTAAGGCATGTCTTTAAGTTGTATGCTAAACTGATCCTTTGTGCAAAACAACACACTCAGAGCCAGTCGGCAGCTGATGCGCAAGAGGAATACTAACAGGCTTATAATTACAATGATTATAATAACTATACCAACCCATTCAAAACCCACCAACCAATACTGAACCCATAACTCAGCTATCCAGGAGAACGGTCCTTTGATGTCATCACTGTGGGCCTGATGAGAAACTTGTGTCATTTCATTAATTAGGTCAGAGGGAAAGAATACATTTTCCCAGGGAAAGAATCCGAAACTCGCATTGCTGGGATGTCATATGCTAATCCTCAAGTGCCAGCCCAGTTATTAGGTAGAAAGTAATATGCCTGACTACCACACACCCAAAGAAGTGCCTTCTAAGGCGTCTATGTCACAAGTAGCAGCTACAGATAGCAGAGCAAGTAAAGTAGCTGTTCCGGCACTTACACATTTTAAGGATGACTTGGTAAATGAGGAGGAGTGGGGACAAGAGGGAATTATTGATATACCTATGGCCATGTGACAATGGGAGTGTCCCAGGAGTACTGACCCTGCGCATTCTCTGTGTTTACACCACATCAGAGGTTTCGGGACAGTGATGGTTACCGGGACAGCCTTTCTTTTACAAGAGTAGCATAGGGTGGATGCAGGGTTGGGTAGGTTACTTTTTGAATGTAATCCATTACAGTTACAAGTTACCTGTCCACATTTGTAATCAGTAACGTAACTTTTTGATTCCTCAAACTCAGTAACATAATCTGATTACTTTGAATTACTTTTAGATTACTTTCATATTAAGAGGCATTGGAAAACAAATAGGAATAGCCTATAACCAACTGAACACCTTTTGCGGGATCAATCAATGTTAGAGTTTACATAGCTGGCCAAAAACAGAATTCACATTTTACCTTATGGGTTGTGTAGGCTACAGTGCCTTTGGAAATGGGTTTCTAAACCATTGCTTTTTACTTCAATATGATTGGGCTACATCTCTACATTACAAGCTAAAGGTCTATCAGATATTCAGTCATTCCAATTAATCCAATAAACCTCAATCTTCCAGAATCTTACTTTTTATCTGAACATAACCCAACATCTAAAGATGCTTAAGCCTGTTCTGTTATTTGTGTTTTATTCATGTTTTTAATTGCTTCAAAACATTGTTGAAAAATAAATGGCAATTACTCGAAAAGGTTATTGACATATAAAAATTAAGATATCCGTAGCTTTTCGCGCATAAACTAAATCTGCAGTAGTCTGATGATTTGCTCCACAACCACCATTGTCAAAATGTTGCAGTAACCCCCGGCACGCAAATGCACGTTTGCAATCGTGAACACCCGCATACAGTAGAAATAAGATTTACCCGCGCGAACGTAACCTGCGATTATTACGGCCACCAGTGATGGATTTTCAAAACGCCAATGAAAGAAATAAAGTGTGATTATAAACCTGCACTCTTATCTTAAAGTAAATGACAGCAGCCAATGATAACCAATGAACACAATTTTCAGAGATGCAAAGCAAGCAGAATCACATGGCCTACCTGTATGGACGGAGTTGATGTGGCCGCGTCAAATTCAAATAATCATCCTTTGGCAGAGTGCTTCCCAACACACCTTTTCTCCTCAAATGTCGTGGTAAATTCCATATAATGTTTTATCTTGAAGGCAGCGCCATGTTACAGCTATCTAACAAAATAGTTGCCTAATCTATTAAACAATTCCTGTAAAAGTAATTCGGTGCAATTCGTCCTGGCTGGGTTGTTCGGTGCATTTGACAAATAAACCTTGAAACTTGAAAAAGATATAACACCAGGTAGGCCTATTGACTATCATTCTGAGGATCATGCGACGAGTAGATAAATAACATTTTATATGCATCGGCTAATATTATCGAAGATAAACTCTGTTTTTACCAGCCATCCAACCAACCAAAACCGGAGAAATTTAAACTAGCACTTCCTCCGTCACTAAACTGGTTATGCGCGTCCACCTTTGCGCGCATGATGATCACACACACAACTGAGGCGCGCAATTCATATTTTGGTTCAAATAACGATGTTTTTACAACATTAAATATTAAACTCAAACATACAAGTTGTGATAATTATTTCGCGCATCTATTCTTTTTAAATTGTAGTAATCCAAAAAAAAAATTCAAAAGTATCTGTAATCCGATAACAATATTTTTGTTGGCAACGTAGCGGATTACAGTTACTGTTTTTTTGTAATCCGTTACACGTTACATGTAACGGATTACTTGTACCCAACTCTGGGTGGATGTTTTTTCACATCCAATGTTATCTTTCACTCGGCCCACATTTACTGTCTGGCTAGGTACTATTGGGAAACAATAAGGCACACGTGTCACAGTCAGAGATTGGCACAGACATAAGGGGCACACTGTCGTGGAAATCACTAAATGGGAAAGGCACAGAGACTCTAGATTCTTTTCACAAGTAAAGCTTTATTCAAGATTTGCAAACCTGGAGCAGTTAACAACACTCTCAGCAGAGTCTGGTCTAGAGCTCCCCGTTGATGTTTGAGCTCAGGCCTATATACATTCAGTACAGCCCACTGTGTCCCACTCCTATGCATGGTTAGTCTACATGTCTCACCAGCTGCTCTGCGAACTTTGGCTAACCAAGATAACAAGATGTCTACAGCCCTTGAGGAGTTTAGCCAAAGCTATAGCTATTTGTTGGAGGCACATCCTGTACAAGTGAGCAGAGCCGAAACATACAATGGCCTTACTAATTTACTGGATTATACTTAGAATAAGCAATATGATTTCATTGTACTATGGAATAACAACATTTCTACCACACACACCCCCTGTGGAACTGTGTTGTATTAGTCCATCACACACATTCCCTTTCTTATGGCTCTTGCATGGGTGAGAACCAGTTGACTATATAGGTTACTGGACCTGCTATTAACAGCATGGCCCTGAACAGAAAGAGAGGCTGTGATTGGAAGGTTTCATCATCTTGGGAGAATCAGGGTGAGTTTCAGTTACCGCCTGTTACAGTTCACTACTACCGCCAGAAGACTTGGGCGTATCACTTGGCGCTCCGGTTTTGGAGGACCTTTAGGACTAGAGAAAGTACAGTAGAACACAGTTATATGTCGTGGAGCTCCGCCCCCTAGAGGGGCTTTAGCTCCTAGTGGTTATATGTCGTGGAGCTCCGCCCCCTAGAGGGGCTTTAGCTCGTAGTGGTTTACCCTTGCCGCGTCAGCGGCCATACTGAAAACTCATTATGCAAGATGCAACAGCCAATCAGGGCACGTCTGCCCCTATGTAGGACCCATGAGCCCAGAGAACACCCTCCCTTTTTATTCAGCTTTGCTGAGTCACTACTGATTACTCGGAGAATTTTTGCCGTCGACATTCTTCAGCTCAACGTCTCTACGATGAAGAAATTTTTAGCTGCTGCCTGCTGTTGCGCGGACCTGTTGCCAGAACAGGACTCACACAGGTCGTGTATTTCCTGCCTGGGACCAGCTCACGCTCGTGAGGGTCTCACCAACCCCCCGGCTTGCTCCTCCTGTGCCGCTTTGTCCCTCTCTACATGTATAGAGAGGGCAAACGTCTTCGAGGAGGAAGTGGACATCTTTGGTGTGCTGGACCCCAGTGGGGACGACGATGAGATGTCTGAGGATGAGGAGGAAGGTTCTACGCAGGGCCCGACTACTCTGACTCAGAAGGACCCACTCCCTCCCCACGTGGGGTGTGGTGGCGGGTCTCCTGCTCCTCCCTCTCTCCTGGGAGATTTAGAGGACGACCTCTCCTCTGCCGCTTCTCTCCGCCCGCCCCCTCTCCGCGTGGAGTTTGCAGGCATGATCGAGAGGGTGGCTCTACGGATTCAACTCCCCCTGCCTCCTCTGCCGACGCTGAAGGAACCTTCCAACATGTCCTTTGGCTCCTGGGCTGAACGCGTCAAGCCGGTGGACTCTGAAGTCCGGGGTTTTAAGGCATTCACCGAGGTTCCTGGTCCACTCCTGCTCTGCCAGAGCTCTGGTGAAATCCTACGCTACCTTCAACAGGGTCGACGGTAGACAGACGCCCATCAGCTCGGCCGTCACTCCTCTGGAGCCCGAGTTGGCTGTGCATTTCCTGCTTTCATTGGGCTGGTCTGGTAAGAAGCCCGCCTTACCATCCACCAAGGACCACTACACGGGGCAGCTATGGGACAAGACTTACGTCTTGGGATCACAGGCCCTGGCCGCGGCAAACAACGTTGCTCTCCTCACGTCGGCGGCCTCCCATATTTTAGACCGTTCACCTACCCCGTTGTCACGTGACGTCGGGGAGGTTGCGGGGTATCTTAAGGCTATCCTCCACCTGAACCAGGCACAGACAGTTTGTGCCGGGCGATTAGTGGTTACATCTGTGGTTGGACATCGACATCTTTGGCTGTCTCTGTCTTCTCTGCGCGATTCTGATTGCGCACCCCTCCTCAACGCACCTTTGTCCCAGGAGGGCTTATTCGACGGTGCCGTCCACACTGCCATCGCCTCCTTCAAGAAGACCGATGAGGGGCGGAAGGAGCTCTCTCGTCACCTCCCTCTGGCTGGCCGCGCTTCGCATTCAGCTTCACGACCTTCTGCTCATCGCCCGGGTTCCTCTACGAAAAGAGGTCAGCGCCGTCAAGCTTCTGCTGCCACCTCCACCGCTGCCCCGGCTCCTCCTCCTCATCCAGCTGCTGTGGCTCCTGCTCCTCCTCCCGTTCAGCGCAGACAACCCGCTCCCAGGCTGGACACTCCGTGGCCATCTAAGAAGCCCTGACCATCCTGACTAGGCGTGGAGTGGGCTGCGGGTGGCGCCGTCGCCCCCACCGCCCCCGCGTCTCCCTCACTCCGCAAGTTACGGGCCGAGTCTGACAGCGTCGCAAACCCGGCCCTCCGAACCTTGTCTTTTAATAAAAAGGTTAAACGGTGCTTTGGTGTAAGTTGTGCTTTTGTACAGGCTCAGGCGGTGTCTGAGTCTGTTAAACCACTTGTACCTTTTGCATGCCCTAGTTTGCCTCCATCGGTGGCTATTAGAGACTCAGCGAGTGCTCTCTCTGTCTCAATGCCTGCCCCATTGGATATGAGCAGTGGCGCAAGTGAGCGGCTTCTCCCTCACTCTCGCCCTGTAGCCTGCAGGTTTTCTAACAGTTACGCTCTATTCCCTTTCAGTGTAGTGGTAGAAGCGGTGTTAGTGATGTACAGGGTAGTGAGTTTTGTCAGGGAGTTATCGGTATAACTCCTCTATCCTCTCAACCCACCATCTCCCATAGACTTAAGCGCCGGCTAGCGTGTCTCTCACTCCACTGCCGGCCGGTCTCGAGTGTCCTCACTCTAAGAGTCCAGCCCGGCATTGCAATGGCGGCGTTCATTCACCTTCAGCGAAACGTCCGCATATGCAAATGCCGGGCACCGCTCTTTCCCACCCTTCGCAGGCTACTGAGAGTTCTGAAATTTCACAGGAGATTATACACATAACTGTGGTGGCTTCTCAATCCGCTCGCTATGACAGGCTCAAACACCAGGTAACGTCGTCGGCTCTCAGACCTGTTCTCACTGAGTCCCTGAGTCCCTGAACTCTGCCGGCGCCGTTGCCCATGGCAACGCGTCCACACCTGGGGTGCAACGTCCGCGTATGCAAATGCTGGGTTCTTCACTCCCTCAGATTCCGATGAGTGAGAGAGCTGTGCCTGTTGTACAGCAGGATTGCCTTATGGATAGCGCTCTTGATTCTCGTTCCGTGGACCCAAGTTCGCCTCCCGGCCCAGCTTCTCTCTTTCCTCATCCCTTTCTCTCTCTGCCCTCCTTGGGCCATGTCTCTTCCTCTCTGGTTGAGCTCCGCGGTGGTAGGGGCAGCGAGGGAATTCAAACTTTTCCTGACCAACACCCCCCAACTACAAGCTCTTCCTCTCCCAGAGCGTTATTGGCAGTGGCGTCATCACTGTACAATGTCAGCCTGGCTCGATCAAACGATCAGACTGGGTTCTCTAATTCAGTTTTGCTCGGCTCCCACTCCCTTCTCGGGAATAGTGGAGAAGGTGATGTCATCGCCCGACAGAGCGTCTGCTCTCCTGTCGGAGATAACGGAACTTTTGAGCAAAGGAGCAATCTCCGAGGTCCCGGAGGATCTCAGGCAGGACGGTTTTTACTCCCGTTACTTCCTGGTTCGACGGGAGGAGTGAGACCGATCTTGGATCTGCGCAATCTGAATGCGCAACGTAACCAAATGGCCGTTCCGTACGCTCACCACTACAGGCCTGTTGGAAGCCTTCCTACCGGGAGATTTATGTGCAAGCATAGACCTCAAGGATGCTTACTTCCATGTCTCGATCCTTCGCAGTCACAGGAAGTTTTCTGATTTGCCTTTCAGGGCAAGGTCTACGAGTATACGAGGATTCCATTCGGCTATGCTCTGGCTCCACGCACATTCTCCAAATGCTTGGAGGCGGCGCTAGAGCCCCTACGCAGGGAGGGCATCAGGATCTTAGCCTATCTAGACGATCTGATTTTAGCCCCTTCCCTGGAGCTGGCTAGAGTACACACTTTCCGACTGGTGTCCCTTCTAACGCGATTAGGGCTCACTGTGAATTGGAAAAAGAGCGTTCTGAGACCAGCCCAGCAGGTTTCTTACCTGGGTCTGTTCATGGACATGCACACAATGAGAGCGCGCATTTCGGACGCTCGGGCTCTTGATCTGCTCTCTGCCCCCAACCTGTGCCGCCCGCCCTGCAGGCATTCGGTTCGGGCCATCATGTCCCTTTTGGGCATGATGGCAGCAGCACACGCAGTGGTCCCTCTGGGCCTACTGCACAGGCGCAGCCTGCAAGCCTGGTTCGCTCACCAACGGGTCCACCCCGTGCGCCATCGGAACCGGACCTTATCTCTACCAGCACACTTACAGGGGGGACCAGGAATATTGGAGAGACCCCATGGTGCTCTCTCAGGGCGCACCCCTGGACAGGGTGTCAGGGTGCGTTCAGGTTTTCACTGACGCCTCCCTTCACGGAGGGGGCGGTGTGTGTCAGGGTCAGGCTGTCGGGGGTGTGTGGCCTCCCAGCCCTCGCCACATCAACCTGCTGGAACTGGACACGGTCTTACTGGTGCTGACGCACTTCTCGGACCTGGTCAGGAGCCGCAATGTCCTGATTCACTCAGACAATCGGGCCACTGTCGCTTACATCAATCGCCAAGGGGGGATCAGATCTCCTGATCTCCACTGGTCGGCGACTCGTCTTTGGCTTTGGGCGCATGCCCACCTTCACTCCTTAGCGGCGACCCACATTCCGGGCCGTATGAATGTGGGCGCGGACCTGATGCCCTTCATCACGATGAGTGGCGTCTCCACCCAGACATCGTCTCCCTCATCTGGCAGAGGTTTGGGGAAGCCCAAGCGGACCTGTTTGCATCAAGATAGAACGCACACTGCCGTCTGTGGTTCTCCCTGTCAGTGGACGCATTGCGCACCACTGACGCTGACCTCGCGGTGTCCTTTACGCATACCCTCCGCAAAGCTGCATAGCACGTCTGTTGACTCGGATCAAAGCGGAGGGGCTTCTGGTCATTCTGGTGGCACCCTATCACCCCGTGGCTATCTGGTATCTGGAGATGATCCAGTTGCTGGCGGACCGCCCATGGGCGATTCCCTTCAGGCAAGACGCATTGTCTCAAGCGGAGGGCTTGATTCTACACCCTCAGTCGCTGCCAGGGACCCTCATGGTCTGGCCCATGAACGGGACAGGCTTTTGTATAGGGGCATGTCCGCTGCGGTGGTCCGCACCATCCAGGGTGCTAGGGTAGCATCTATGTCCAAAATGTATTCCACTCACTGGAATATGTTTGCTACGTGGTGCGCGCAGAGGTCTTCTGACCCTTCTTGTTGCCCTGTGGAGGAGATTCTGTCATTTTTACAGTATCTCTTTGATATGGATAGATCGCCCTCGACTATCTGAGGATACGCGTCGGCCATCTCTGCGTGCCATGAGGGTTTTGCTGGGAACACTGTTTTCAGCCACCCTCTTCTCCGCTGTTTCCTTTTGGGTATGCGCCGTCTGCGCCCGGTGGCCAGACTGGGCGCTCCGCAGTGGAGCCTTGCTAAGGTGCTGGGAGTTCTCTCAGAGCCTCCATTCAAGCCCTTGCAACAGCGCTCTCTTAAGTTGCTCTCCCTTAAGACTGCCTTGCTCCTCGCTCTATGCTCTGCTACGCGATTGAGCGATCTCCGCTCACTCGCATCACTTGGGACTGCATCACTTTGGCCTACGAGACGTCTGGCTCTGTCGTTCCGGAGGGTTTCCGAGCACACTCCACACGTGGTGTCGCAGCCTCCTCTGCCCTTTTTCACGGGATCAGGGTAGATGACATTTGCGCCGTGGCGTTGTGGTCGTCGCCTTCTGCGTTTGTCCGTTTCTATTTACTGGACGTCTCCCCCATGTCTTTTGTTCATTCGGTTCTTGGCGCTGCTGCCCAAGACCTCTGAACTATCCTATGGAATCTCGTGCTTTGCCTTGATTCTATCACTGCTTTAGACACTGCAGAATTCTGTGGCCTGCTTGGCTCAGCGGTGTTGTTGCTACCCGCCAACACACTTGGCTCGGGTATGCCTCCTCCCTGGGGCTTCCCTCATTTTGTATTTTTTGTATGTGTTTTTCTGTATTCTCATGCCCCTCATCTCGTGATGTGTGGTGCGTGATTTATTTGTTGTGCTTTGTGTGAAATGGATACGTTTCGCTTGAGCTCGACATTCCTTTTCTTTCCCTTGGGCGGGTTACGTGTTCATAGGCCCGCCCTTGGGGAGGATTTTCGTCATTAACGCATTTTATCATCCCTTCTCTGACTTCGTCAATTATCGGGGATGTTTCTTCTTGGGGTTTTAGGGGACGGTTTCTTAACTGAACCCTGCGAGTCATGCTGGTTGGGTCCGGCAGGGAGTACATCCTTGGCTCGCTCGCTCCGCCGTAAACCACTAGGAGCTAAAGCCCCTCTAGGGGGTGGAGCTCCACGACATATAACTCCGGTTATATGAGTGGAGCGGAGCCCACTAGACCTGTTGCCCTGCCTTCCCCCGGGTTACGCTGAATAAACTTGGGAGGGTGTTCTCTGGGCTCACGGGTCCTATATAGGGGCAGGTGTGCCCTGATTGGCTGTTGCATCTTGCATAATGAGTTTTCAGTACGGCCGCTGGCGCAGCAAGCGTAAACCACTAGGAGCTAAAGGGGACTCCGCTCCACTCATATAACCGGAGTTACATTCCCGGTAACTAATGTTCCAATGATTAATGTGGACGGGTTCATTACAGAGAATAAAATTCTAACTTCGTATCTCACGGGCACATGGGTTATTGTTACTTTTTCTGGGCAGTTGTCACCTAGTACGGCTGCTTTCTTCTCCTGGTCCTATGAGGCTGTTTTACACATTTGGGCAGAAGATTTTGGTGAGGCAGAGAGGAGACTTACTGTTGTCTTAGGAGACCCTGGGGTCAACAGACATTCTATGTGGGCTATCCTATATCCCTTATATACAATGTAGGTTACTAATGGAGGAGGGGCAGCTCGTCAGTTTCTTACCTCTGGTTTTAACTGTGTTGTAAATTGGGGTATGAGTGTTGGTTCTCCCTTTTCTCGTTTGGGCCGTCCATCGCACCAGGATACCTCGACTAGTGAGACCAACCTGCTTCTGATTAGATAAGGCCGCTCCATCGCGGGTCCTTCCATTTTCTCCTGTAGATCTTGATGTAGACTCAGTCGCCAGGCTGGTATCTGTGACAGGGCTACGTTGGGGGAGGCAGCCCTTGTGCCTCCTTGACCTGTGAATGCATGCACTCGACAATTCTAGTTAGCTCTGTGGCATAATTCAGAAGTGAGTCAGTCATGATATGCAAGTCAATGTTCAGAGGAGGCTCCAAAGGAGTCCTCATTGGTCTGCCAATTATTATCTCATGTGGAGTAAAACTGGCCCTCTGACTAGGACAGAAGCGCAGTGCCATTAGTGCCAGAGGTAGACATTCCACCCAGTTCATCCCTGTATGTGCACAGCATTTAGACAGTTTGTTTTTCAGGCATTGGTTCATTCTCTTGACCATCCCTGCACTTTGTGGATGCCATGGACATGAGAACTTCAGCTGAATGCCTAGTGCGTGGCACAGTTCTTTTGTCAAATCATTTTTTAAAATGTCCCTTGAACAGATGAGAGAATTTCTGGTACACTAAACCTTAGCATAACCTCCCTCATTAAACATTTCACAGCAGTCTTTGTTTCATGTAGGAAAAGCTTCTACCGAACGTAAAAACTTGTCAACTATTACCAAGCAATAGCCTTTGTCACCATCTCTCTCTGTCATGTCAATGAAGTCCATCTGTAAGTGCACAAATGGACCATGCGGTGGGGGTGCTTTACCTTGTTTTACAGGGCCAGTTTTCTGTATGTTGTGCACCTTACATATTGGGCATTTCCTGCAAATCTTCTCACTTGCTCTCCGAAGCCCTATAGCAAACCAAAGCCTACCTCTGTTAGCTATCATTCCCAGTTTTCCCGTGTGGCACACACCGAAAATACATCAACATGTATTTTAACATGAGTTTGAATGTGATTGGTTAATTCTGAACATAGCCACATCCCTAGTTATAAGAGGGTGTGCACACTTATGCAACAGGTTATTGTAAGGTTTTTATTTTTCATTTTTCCCCCTCGAAGATTTCAGTTTGTTTTTCAATTGAATTGTTCACATTACAGGTCACATTAAATGTGGAAAAAGTTCTGACATGATTTATCTTTGTCTCATTCTTTTACATCACAAAAACCTGGCATTTTCACAGGGGTGCGTAGACTTTTTTATATCCACTGTAAACCTTTGCTTGGACTTTACGAATGGGTGCATATGTGTCAACATTTATTCAAAATTAGCCACAGAGGTCCAGACTTTTACATTTGAAGTAAATGGAAAAGTGCTGAGATCCATAAGATTGGAATCCATAAGTCAGGATGCATGACTTACAAAATTTGTAAAGCAACAGTTATTGTTGGATCTCCCATTTATGGCAACATCGCAAAAGAAGCAAATTATTATATAGAGATATTTAGCTTCCTCATGGACGACTGGACCGAGATTTCCCGCATGATTTACAATAGTCACTACATCTTTAGGCAAAGAGAGAATTTAAAATGCTGGGCTCATTTAAATACTAGATTAGTTAATTTAAAACATTGGGATATTTAAATACCTTAAAATGAAAGCGGGTCACCTGCTCACCTCTCTCAAACCTGACAAACTATTTTATTACGGACATCTCTTGCCCCAAATGACCCCATAGTCAAAGGCAAAAATAGGTTGGTAAACCGCCCCCAAAAACAGTTATAGAGTTTCATTATTCTCTCTTTACCGTTCAGTCAGTCATTGAAGAACTCAAGAAAATGTCTCTCAAGAAAAAACTCTTGCAAATACAAAAAGGATTGCTAAAGAGTTCAAGAAGCCGCTTGTTTTTCTCTCAGCAAGTTAAAAGGGAAGATGTATATACAGCTCCAGAAAAGTTGAAAAGGAAAGTTTAGAGTGAGGAACAGAAGCGTTCAATTTGCAGTGGTCTGTGACAACTGCGCCCTCTGCTGCCTCTCCTCCCCCTGCAGCAGACGGGCTCCGGCGTTCGACGTCACCGGCCTTCTGACACCACCGCCCATCTCATTTATGCATTTCGCCTGTGTCTTGTTTAGCGCACCTGGTTCTCATCCTCATCATTCCCCCCAGTATATATGTTCCCTCTGCTTCCCCTGTCTTTGTGTGTTATTGTCTCATTCAATACAGAGCATTGTTAAGCTTCGCCTTTTACTTTATATAAAACACAGAAAATACAAACCGTTTCGCTCTCCTGCTCCTCCTTTTCACTCGAAGCCTGACATGGTCTCTAATTTTAAGCCTTCTGTTCCTCAGAACCTTCCTTTTCAACTGTTTTGGAATGGAAAGAAGAAGGTGTCGTGGTCTGTAAATTTTTTGTGGAGCTGTAGATATGCTGCTAATGTTTTAATCTAACATTATATATAACTAAGGTTTAATATATGATGGTGAAAAACCCTTACATGAGTTTCTAAACTCTTAGGATTGTCGATTGTCCTTTGATTAGTTTCTATCGGGAGTCATCAACTTAACAGAATCAAGGCCTAAAGAAGAGCCTGAATCTCTGGTCGGTTCGACCAATTCCTCTCCATCAAGATATGTCATAGGTGAGATTGAATTCATTTATTCATTTAATTTCAATATAATTAATTGTTTTAGAAAACTGTTGTGTTGTTGTTATAACTGACACTCCGCCACCGGAATCAAGATCGTTGTATGGACCATGGAACCTGCTCTCACATCAAGTTGTTTCCAGACGTCTCAAGGAATTTAATATCGAAAGACCTGAAGATGGAAATGATGAGCTACTCCCCTTCTGTACAAATCCTAACTTTCAGGACATAGTCAGTTCCCAAAAACTCTATGCACCTACTATTCCACCGTCTCTGAAATAAACACATACAGATTTCAGCTCAAGTGCATCGAATTTATTCTCCAAACTCAGAGTCTTGGTCTGATCCAGGATATTTGTAACAAGTTGCTTCTTACAGTAAGAGTATTATTCATTCTATAAAAAAACCCATCATTTTAAAGACGTACGCGTCATTTTATCGCTTTGTAATTTTAATTCCAGATTCTGACAAGGCATACAGAGTTTTCCCTGAAGTCGTTCTGCAAGCGGACCAAAAAAACAGCAAACCATACGGTAAGAATATTATTATTCATTCTGTAAAAGCAATTTATAAACATATGCGCCATTTTTAAATTCACGCTTTAAGTGTTGCCGACAACAAACCCTGGATCGGTTTCTACCAAGCGCTAAATCTTTAAGAAATAGTAAGTATTAGCATAAACGTTATAATGTAAAATGTATTACTTTTTTTGTTTGTTTTAATTAGACCTATTTATCCTTTCAGACAACATAGGTGTATACGTCTCCGAAGATCCACAAGATGGCAGTGTTGATCAACTTGCCCCGCAAGATGACCATCCTCCAGGGCAAGATGGATTAATGCAAGATGGCTTGATGCAAGATAGCTTGATGAACACAAGTAGTAATGATGGTTTAATGACTGCTGCTCTGGCTAATCGTGCTGTTGTTTGTAAAACACCACATCGCAAACCATTGTTTAAGAGTTCTAATAGTGAAGATGAAGCAGAACCCCATTTCTGCTACAGAAAAGAACTTGCAAAGGTTTAAAAGCTAGGGAAGATCAATTACACACACGTATACTCGATCTATTAAGCTGTCAACGGTGTCAAGATAAAGCTTTCTGGAAAAACAAGCTTACACGACTCATAGGCAAACATCTGAAAAAAAAACACACTGTAACATGGATCCACCACCAGATCCAACACCCAATTATAAGGCCTTGATAGATCAAATTAGATCATTAAACCCAGCTTCTAACATACCGCCATCACATAATTTAGATCCAGAACCATCTGACATAGACTATTCAGCGCTGTTTGAACAAATTAATGAGTTAATCCCAGAGCCACCAGCTTTGAGTCCAGGGGCATTACACATAAAGAAGTTAAACCCAAACTATGATGCGTTGATTAGTCAAATAAAGGAGTTAAATCCTGAATCCTGAAACTTCTCACATGACATTTGTACAACCAAATCCAACTCCTTTAGAACCACAGGCCTCTCATTCAAGTGTTCAAATTAAGGAGTTAAATTGTGAACCAGCTTCTCGATGACACCTACAATTGTGCTCATAAGATTGCATACCCTGGCAGAAATTGTGAGATTTTGGCATTGATTTTGAAAATATGACTAATCATGCAAAAAAATTGTCTTTCATTTAAGGATAGTGATCATATGAAGCCATTTATTATCACATAGCTTGGATACTTTGATTGCTAAAGCTTCAGACTTTACATGGGCCAGGTGATCGCCTGCAGATTGAGTTGACTGGTGAATCTTTGATCTCCTCAGTACGTGACCATGAGAGCTGATGAATATAATGAACACACGTTTGGTCATTTACTTGAAAGTGTTATGCAGGGTAATGCTGAGATTTTGATTGATGAATCACTAGAGCTAGTGGTACAAATTGTCAACAACCGTGAGGGTGGTGCCCCGCGGCATAAAGCTCAAACACTATTGATAGATCAGCTTGTCAATAAAAAAAGAAAACATTTATATGTGGATGTGAATGATGATTCTACACGTTTTTCCATTTGTTTGATAGGTATGTTGAACCCGCAGTACACATATGATGAGGCCCTGGTTAGCGGTCGTGAGCTATATACAAATGCTGGTTTAGACTTAGATGATTGTGCGACATTCACAGATATTGTTCGGTTTGAATAAATGACAGGGTCTAAACTTGCTGTCTTTCATCGAACAAGGGATGGTCACTTTACCAAGTTTCAAAACAGCCAGCACCCCCACCCTAGAACTGTCTTTATGTACTTACACAACAACCATTTCTATGGCATCACCAACCTGAAAGGTTTTCTGGGGGTGTCATATGTCTGTGAGTGGTGTTTTACAGGTTTTAACACCTGCAGTGATCATGGCTGTAAACATAGTTACAGGTGCTGGTCATATAATTAGAATATCATCAAAAAGTTGATTTATT
Source organism: Esox masquinongy (assembly GCA_016801175.1). NCBI lineage: Eukaryota > Metazoa > Chordata > Actinopteri > Esociformes > Esocidae > Esox > Esox masquinongy. Next base: position 712 of record JACXGI010006160.1, on the reverse strand, counting down.
TCAGTAATTCCATTCAAAAAGTGAAACTTGTATAATGTATACATTCATTCCACACAGACTGATATATTTCAAGGGTTTATTCCTTTTAATTTTGATGATTATAACTGACAACTAATGAAAACCCCAAATTCAGTATCTCAGAAAATTAGAATATTGTGAAAAGGTGACTCCAAGCACTTTAATAGAGAGGCGAAGGGAAGGAAAAGATGTGGTAGAAAAAAGTGTACAAGCAACAGGGATAATCGCACCCTGGAGAGGATTGTGAAACAAAACTCATTCAAAAATGTGGGGGAGATTCACAAAGAGTGGACTGCAGCTGGAGTCAGTGCTTCAAGAACCACCATGCACAGACGTACGCAAGACATGGGTTTCAGCTGTCGCATTCCTTGTGTCAAGCCACTCTTGAACAAGACACAGCGTCAGAAGCGTCTCGTCTGGGCTAAAGACAAAAAGGACTGGACTGCTGCTGAGTGGTCCAAAGTTATGTTCTCTGATGAAAGTAAATTTGCATTACCTTTGGAAATCAAGGTCCCAGAGTCTAGAGGAAGAGAGGAGAGGCACAGAATCCACGTTGCTTGAAGTCCAGTGTAAAGTTTCCACAGTCAGTGATGGTTTGGGGTGCCATGTCATCTGCTGGTGTTGGTCCACTGTGTTTTCTGAGGTCCAAGGTCAACGCAGCCGTCTACCAGGAAGTTTTAGAGCACTTCATGCT
>JACXGI010006159.1:0-34826 GCA_016801175.1 Esox masquinongy | reverse complement strand
TCTGGATAAGAGCATCTGCTAAATTACTAAAATGTATACTTGCACATACTTTTTTATATCAATGCATTTGATTTGTCTGTAAACACATTATTTTATTTACAGTTTTCAAAGTGGAGTAAAACAAAAATGGAAATTGATTCCTTTATTAGAAACTTGCTAAATTAACAAAAAAAATGATTTGACATAACTACTCAATTCTGATAATGGTGTGATTGTTATTAATGTACAGAAGTAACTTCTCGAATTTATTACCTACATTATCTAGCTCGGCTAGTTTTAATATTATTTTTAACTTAACCTTTCAAATAGTAATTTCCATTTTCAATGCGTAGCTTAGAAAAATTGAACTTTTCACTATATAAGATGTCTATGAGTGTGACATTCATCTACTATCTTCTTTTATTACACTGATGCTGAGAATGTTTTGCTGTAATAATCTAATCTATTCCGCAATCAATGTCAATTGACAATGTGTGTCATTAGGGTTTCAACAGTATGCCAAAATCAATCAAATTTCAATCAATCAATCAAATTTATTTATAAAGCACCTTTTTACATCAGCAGTTGTCACAAAGTGCTTTTACAAAACACCTGGCCTTAAACCCCAAGGAGCAAACAACAGTAGTGTTGAATTACAGTGGCTAGGAAAAACTCCCTAAGAGGCCGAAATTTAGGAAGAATCCTAGAGAGGAACCAGGCTCAGAGGGGTGACCAGTCCTCTTCTGCCTGTGCCGGGTGAACATATTAAGAGTACAAATTGTAATAATTAATAAATGCATGTGGGCTGAGTCCAGAGTCTATTTAAACTTAGTCCAGGTCGGAAGCATGACCAGATGGACAGAGACAGGGACAACACGGGGGAGGGGGGAGGTGTCAGCACAGTGGCAGCTGAAATCGTCAGGTATCGTCTTGATCTGCAACACAACCAGGAGGGCTTTGGACAGGGACAGTAACCGGTCTTTCAAGCCTGGTACTCCTCAGGTGTGGGCCAGGACCTCATGTCCTCCTAGGTTAAAAAGGCAGGAGACAGGGAAAATTTTGAAAATGCATTCCTTAGATCCACAGGGATATATAGTGGAGAAGGAGAACTGACCCTACTTCCCCAGCACAATAGTATAGCAGCGTAAGACCTTGGGGCTGAGACAAGGGGGTCCAGTGACACTGTGGCCCTATCCGGGGGAGGCCCCGGACGAGCATTTCTGTTTTACTTGAGTTTAAAAGCAAGAAGTTCTCTGTCATCCACTTTCTAATATCTGAAATGCATGCTTCCAAAGTAGCTAATTTTGGGGCTTCTCCATGCTTCATTGAAATATATAACTGTGTCATCAGCATAACAGTGAAAATTGACATTGTGACTCCGGATTACATCACCCAGAGGCAGCATATATAGTGAGAACAATAATGGGCCCAGAACCGAGCCTTGAGGAACGCCAAAACATACCTTTGATTTGGCAGAGGATATGCCATCCACACATACAAACTGATATTTTTCAGATAAATAAGATTTAAACCAGGCTAGAACATGTCCATGTAGCCCAATATGGGTTTCCAGTCTCTCTAAAAGAAGGGAGTGATCAATAGTGTTAAAAGCAGCACTAGGATCAAGAAGCAACAGGACGGATGCGGAACCTTTGTCTGAGGCCATTAGAAGGTCATTTGTTACCTTCACGAGTGCAGTCTCAGTGCTATGATGGGGTCTGAAACCGGACTGGAGCATTTCATAAATGTTATTTGTCTTCAGGAAGGCAGTCAGTTGTTGGGAAACACATTTTTATAAGATTTTTCATAGGAACAGGAGGTTCGATATTGGCCTATAATTGTTTAATATGTCTGGATCCAGATTCGATTTTATTAGAAGAGGCTTAATTTCCGCTATTTTTAGTGAGTTTGGTACGCATCCGGAGGAAAGGGAGCAATTTATTATGTTCAACATTGGCTGACCTAGCACAGGAAATAGCTCCTTAAGTAATTTTGTTGGAATCGGGTCTAGCTGACAATTTGTGGGTTTAAAACTCATCACAAATTTAGTGAATGTGTCGAGCGATACAGGATCAAAAAATTCAAGTGTCCCCATTGACACCTGGTCAGGGAGGTTCAGGACATTCTCAGGACAACTGAGATTTTTGGGACTATAACTGTTTAAGGAGGAGTCAGTTAATTGTTTTCTAATGCTGATGATCTTTTCATCAAAGTAGTTCATTAATTCATTACAGCTAAAGTGAAGACCCACTTGTTGAGCGTTGCTTTTTTGTTAACTTTGCAACTGTATCGAAGAGAAATTTTGGATTGTTTTTGTTCACCTCAATCAGGTTGGAGAAATAAGCTGATCGAGCAGATATGAGTGCTTTTCGGTATTGTAGTGTACTGTCTATCCAGGCTAGTCTGAATACTTCCAACTTTGTGGACGCCACTTTCGCTCCAATTTTCTGGAGGCTTGCTTGAGTGCTCTAGTATTGTCTGTGTACCAGGGAGCAAGTTTCTTGTTGCGTATTTCTTTTGTTTTTAGTGGTGCAACCGTATCTAAAGTATTTCGCAGTGTTGAGTTTAGATCCTCAATTAGATTGTTTGCGGAATTATTTACTCTGTCGTTGATGAGCGAGCTTGTAAGAATATCAACAAATCTATTTGTAGTCCGAGAATTTATAGTACGGCTTTTGAAACTCATTGTTTGCGGAGCAAGTGGATTTCTTGTTTTAACGGTAAATGTAATAAGACAGTGATCCGATATTCCAGGATTTTTGGGGGAAATTATTAGATCTACAATATCTATTTCTCGTGACAGGACTAAATCTAAGGTATGATTGTGGCAGGTTGTTGGACCTGAGACATGTTGGATAAAACCCATTGAGTCAATTATGGCTTCAAAGGCTTTTTGAAAAGGGTCATTGGACTTTTCCATATGAACATTGTAATCGCCAAAAATTAGAATACTATCTGCCATGACTACAAGGTTAGACAAGAATTCTGGAAACTCATTGAGGAACATTGTGTATGGCCCGGGGGGGGCTGTAAATAGTAGCTATGTAAAACGATTTATTAGCCTGGTTAACTTTCATGAGTAAAACCTCAAAAGAATGAAAACCAGTGATGTGTTTAAGAGTACATTTATATTTACTGTCATAAATATTAGTAACACACCCTCCTTTTCGGGATGCACGGGGGATATGATCACTAGCATAGCCAGGAGGAGAGGCCTCATTTAGGGCAGTAAATTCATCAGGCTTTAGCCATGTTTCACACAAGCCAATAACATCTAGTTTATGATCAGAGATTAATTCATTTACTGCAACTGCCTTTGGAGCAAGGGATCTATCATTTAGGAGTCCCATTTTGAGATGCGAGGTGATACAGTCATTTTTATTTGTGACCGAGGTGGGGGAAGGCTTTATCTTAATAAGGTTGCTATTGTTAGCACTACCTTTTGTTTAACTTTTCTCAGCCTGGAACGAATCACAGTGGCAATAGGTAAAACTGAACTAACTACTCTGGCTATGCTATCGACAGACTCCACTATACTAGCAAGCTGGCTAACAGCCTGCGGCCTGACCTGCACCCTATCTCATGGTGAGGCTATAGGAGTGAGACTCCTGTCAGTGTTCCTAGATAAAAGAAGAGCACCACTCCAGCTAGGATGGAGTCCGTCGCTCTTCAGCAGATCAGGCCTGGCCCTATTTCTGGGAGAGTCCTAGAAAGAGAGCCAGTTATCTACAAACTCTACCTCCTGCGACGGGCAGAACTCCGTTTTCAGCCAGCGATTGAGTTGCGCAAGTCTGCTGTAGAGCTCGTCACTACCCCTAGCTGGGAGGGGGGCCAGAGACAATTACTCGATGCCAACACACCTTTCAAGCTAGTTTACACGCTGATGCTATGTTCTGCTTCGTAACCTCTGACTGTTTCATCCTAACGTCGTTGGTGCCAACGTGAATAACAATATCTCTGTACTCTCTGTACTTGCCAGTTTTAGACTTCGCTAGCACCAACACCAGACTTCGGCTACGTCGGTGGCTCTGCCCCCCGGTAAACAGTGTACGATCGCCGGCTGATTCTTTAGTCTAATTCTGCGGGTAATGGAATCGCCGATGACTAAAGTTTTCAGTTTTTCCGGGCCACCAGTAGAAAATGCCTGCCGATCATTCCCCTCCGAAGACGGCTCGGGCCTTGACTCCGACTCCAGTGGGGAAAACCTGTTGAAAATCTCGGCTCTAGCAGCGACCCAGGTTTAACTGGTCGACGGCATTTCTTCCCAGTGTCCAAGAGAAAGTTCTTGCCCGGCTGCAGGAGCTGTGCTGGGGGGCTAACAACACTGTCGTTTCTTCCTGGTGGCACAGACGCAGTTTTTTCCATTTCTACACTAACATAATCCTTGCCTGACATTTGCGTCTGAAGCCAAGCCTCCAACTCTGCTATCTTTACCTGAAGACGATAGTTCTCCTCCGTGTTGTAGCTACAACAATTACAGTGATAAGACATAATAATGGTACTTAGCTTCGGGTGTTCAGGGAGGGGTGAGTAGTTCCGTTAATTATGTCCAAATAGAGTCCCGGTGTAGAAAAGTTGGGTAAAAAGTCAACAGAAAAATATTGCATTGGTAAACTCTTAAAGTAGAATTTAACCAATTAGTTTATATAGAGTAAATTCGAAAAAGTTTGGCAGGTAGCCAGGTAACAGCAAGCAGCGTACAGCATGTCAACAATCCCACAATGCACAGCAAGTCCTATTATGTTTGTTCCAGTTCACTAATATTATTCTTCTGGCAAGAAACTGTCCTTTTTGCAAATTCCTGTGAGTTAAAATGGTGTAAAGGTACCCAAATTAATATAGTGAAGTGTCAAGAATCACAACTTCTGGTGCAGTGGACATGCAAATCAGCCTCATGGTGGCACAAGCCTGTGAAGTTGGACTTTTTGAAAGTTCACCACACCCATCCCTTTTGACCTAGTCTTAGAAATCAGTCCATAGGTGTATCTCCTCACTATGAACATTTTTGCCACTGAGACCCAAAAAATCGCCATCATGGATTTTCATCTTAGTTATTTTGAAAAACACTTAAAACACTACTCATATGGCAGCAAATGATCAATCTTGATGTAGTTTGACATTTGGCATCTATGTATGAAGATCTTCAAGTGTTGTATGAACCAGACCAGTATGTAAAAAAAAAACTACATGGGGTCACCATTGGACAGGAAAAAACATCCTTCCAACATTGGGTTAATGTTTGGACACATGATGTGTACAGTTTGTCTTTTACCCTACATACCATATTGCATAATTTTCATGCTAACTAAATGCGGAAACCCACTGAATGCTGCTTGCAGCTTTAATTGAAGTTGTAAATATAAAGACAATTGCTTTGTTACAGTAAAATATACATTCCAAGGTGCTTCAAAGTTTCCTTTTGTCAATACTTGGTGCCCTTAATCGCTGCTTGCAGCTATATTTTCTATTGTTATTTCTTTACTACACTGATTTAATATATGCTATGTTGGTTGTGTAGGTTCTTAGTTAGAATAAACCTGGAAGGCTCCAAGTGCACAGCCAGACAGTAATTGTTTTCAAAAAAGATTCTCTTTTTAACCTATTGTAATCTATGCTTGTCAGTCTCTATGCCCCATCTATCCCTGGCCCCCCACTCTCTGCCCCCCTCTCTCTCTCTGCCCCTCTCCTTCTGCCTTTCTCAAATACAGACAGGCTGTAATGTATACAATAGTTATTATATTACTATGCCTGCATGCTAGGTGGTACAGTGAGCTATGCTAGACGCTCAAAAGTTTGATCAAAAGTTTGCATACCCTTGGTGAATTGGTAATATATGTACCATTTGTAAAGAAAACATGAGTGAGCAGGCAAAACGCGTCTTTTATTTCTTATGGGATTCACATTCAACTGTAGGTCATAACAGAATGGCACAATCATAAAACAAAACATGGCAACAAAGAAAAAAATGAACTGCACGTTCAAAAGTCTGCATTCCCTTAGTTCTTAATACTGTGTATTGCCCCCTTTAGCATCAATGACAGCGTGCAGTCTTTTGTAATAGTTGTCTATGAGGCCTGTTAGAGAAATTTGTTGAACTTATGTATTAGGGACTCCTACAGATGTATAGGGAAGTAGGGAATTGCTGGTTTAGTATTGGGCTAATTAGAAAGGTGCCAAACTTGTATTTTGCCAAGTAGGAAGAATGCAAGATATGTTAGTGGTGTCATAAGTAAGACATGGGTGGACAATTGAAGTCGAGGTATTTGTAAAATGCAGGTGGGCAACCTGCATTTGGGTAAAACCTTGGGCGGAGAGTGAAACTGATAAGAGGAATAAACCTAACTGGTTTAGACCAGATTAACATGTATTGATGAAATGTGAGTCATTTTGTGAGATGCTGTAACACTTTCTTACCTATACAAAAAGGTTTTCTGAACTGTTCTTCAGACAGACTCTCACTGATCTTGTATTAGTGTCTTTCTGTCTCTATTTGCAAATATTATATAATAAACTATAATTGTGTCTAAGAGCCTTTTGACCTCTGTCTTACCTGCCTTAGTAAGAGTTCTAATCGGTGTATTGCCATCACAGGCCCCGAATTCTTGCAGGTGGTATAGCTGCCCATTCGTCTTGGCAAAATGCCTCCAGGTCATGCAAAGTCTTTGGTCGTCTTGCATGAACCGCACATTTGAGATCTCCTCAAAGTAGCCTGATATTAAGTTCAGGAATCTGTGATGGCCACTCCAGAACCTTTCTGCTGTAACCACTAGAGGGTCAACTTGGCCTTGTGCTTATGGTCATTGTCGTGCTGGAATGTCCAAGAGCGTCCCATGCGTAGCTTTTCTGCAGAAGAATGCAAATTGTCTGCCAGTATTTTCTGATAACATGCTGCATCCATCATGCCATCAATTTTCACAAGATTCCCCATGCCTTTAGAGCTCACACCCCCCCAAAACATCAGTGAGCCACTACCATGCTTTACAGTGGGAATGGTATTATTTTCACTATAGGCCTTGTTGACCCCTCTCCAAACATAGCGCTTATGGTTGTGATCATAAAGCTCTATTTTGGTCTCGTCACTCCAAATTACAGAGTGCCAGAAGCTGTGAGGCATGTCAAGGCATTGTTGGGCATATTGTAACAAGACTTTTTTTGTGGCATTGACGCAGTAAAGGCTTTTTTCCGGTAACTCGACCATGCAGCTCATTTTTGTTCAAGTATCGTCGTATTGTGCTCCTTGAAACAACCACACCGTCTTTTTCCAGAGCAGCCTGTGTTTCCCCTGAGGTTACCTGTGGGATTTTCTTTGTATCCCGAACAGTTCTTCTGGTAGTTTTGGTTGAAATCGTTCTTGGTCTACCTGAGCTTGGCTTGGTATCAAGAGATCCCCGAATTTTCCACTTCATAATAAGTGATTGAACAGTACCGACTGGCATTTGCAAGGCTTTGGATGTCTTTATATTCTTTTCCATCCTTATAAAGTTCCATTACCTTGTTACGCAGGTCTTTTGACAGTTCTTTTCTGCTCCCCATGGCTCAGTATCTAGCCTGCTCAGTGCATCCACGTGAGAGCTAACAAACTAATTGACTATTTATACACAGGCACTAATTTCAATTTAAAAAGCCACAGGTGTGGGAAATTAACCTTTAATTGTCATTTTAACCTGTGTGTGTCTGTAACAAGGCCAAACATTCAAGGATATGTAAACTTTTGATCAGGGCCATTCAGGTGATTTCTGTTATCATTATGATTTAAAAAGGAGCCAAACAACTATGTGATAATAAATGGCTTCATATGATCACTGTCCTTAAATAAAAGACAGGTTTTTTTGCATGATCAGTCATGCCAAAATTTCACAATTTCTGACAGGGTATGCAAACTTATGAGCACAAATGTATGTGAATTGGCTCACATCATACAGTGCTGTAATATACAGCTCCGTAAAAAATTAAGAGACCACTGCACCTTTTTCTTTCCTTTCCAAAAAAGTTGGAAAGGAAAGTTTTGAGTGAGGAACAGATGCGTTCAATTTGCAGTGGTCTCTTCATTTTAACCCTTCTGTTCCTCACTCAAAACCTTCCTTTTTGACTTTTTTTGGAAAGGAAAGAAAAAGGTGCAGTGGTCTCTTAATATTCTCCGGAGCTGTAGTTATAGTGAAGACCAGGCGTGTCAAAGTGGGATTTACTACCCACGGCTCCAATCAGGAGAGCCCTCAAAAAGCTTGTACTGAAAAGGTGTTTTTGTTTGCAATTTTTTACTTCTAAGTAATTAGTGTCATAACTACATTTAAATTGGCTGAATAAATTGGTTGAGTAACTGAAATTTGTATCCCAAAAAAATTGTGCAGGCTCTCTGAGGCCACTCTGACCCCTTACAAAAGGCACAAATTGGTTTAGTCAACCCCTGCACTACGATTTGTCTCTCAACGCAGCTAATCGAGCTGAGTGACTGCTATTATGATACAGTCATGTCTTTCCCCAAGAAAGAGAAATCAGGGTAACAAAAAAGAAAAGAAAGGGAAAAAGAAAGGAAAGGAAAACAACTACTAATTAATTTAATTGAAAAGGTGAGCACAACTAACACAAGAATGGTTTCAGCTAATATCAGCAGGTGTTTAGATTGAAGGCAGTAAGCCAGGAATCTAACTTGGTGCATATTTGCATTGTATAAGATTAATTAATCTTATACAACTTATTAAATAGCGTAGTAGTTAGAGATGCAGCCTGCCTTGCAGGTGACCAGTGATTAAGCCTCGCCGTAGACAAAACAAATTACGCATTAGGATTTGTTCAGGATAGACAAATACTTTGCTGGCTACAACCTTCAGTAGCTACATAATAGTAAGCCTAACATAAAAATGTTTACTTTTATATTGTGACTATTTCTGGTGGATTTTCGAAGTACGCATGCTTTTTGTGGTAATAGCCTATAGATCACAACCCCCTGCGCAGTAAAAGAGGAGGGGTTTCCAAGATTCTCTCGTGTTTTCGCTTGACGAAATGGTTATCTTCACCTATATTGATATTTATTGTATCATGTGTCATTCATGAATGAAAGAAAAACTAACGTTGCTGTGCCATGAAATGAAATAGCTTTGGCAGTGTGAAGTTCATCAGTCTCGCTAGCAATTGTTCAATTCTTATGACTATTCCAAGTAGTAAGTAGATACTAGTAGGCCTGTTATTGGCTAATAAAAGGCATACAGTTCATAGAAATTATTTGTGGTGGAAGTAAACTTAATAAGAAACATTAGTTTAACACTGATTATTGGTGTCTAGATAAATATTCAAACTTGGCGTGATGTTAATGTGTGTCAAAATGATCTAATGTCGAGACGCAATTTTCTGACGAGGTAGCATGTCCAAATATGTCCCAATACTGGCATACTAGCTTACTATATACAAAACAGTACGTACTTCACCATCATCCACGAAGTACGTACTTGTAGTACGCGATTTGTGATTCAGCCAATGCTTTCGATTTCCTCGTATTTCACAGAGCGTAGTGGTAAGCTATTCAACTGTTATTGTATGGAATGACCATCTACAGTAAACTTTGTACAAGAGTACACTTTAGTTCCATTAATAAACGTTCTGTTGCCCATGTTATTTCAGCAAAACTGTAAAGGCTGGGATAAAAGTTACATTTGGATACTATACGGAGGTAGACTGACTACCAGTAAGCCCTGTGGTCTTGTGGGATCATTCCCAACGTTCAGTGTTTTGACCCTGGTTTGATTCCCCTCTCAGACATTCCAATTTTTGTCTCTCAGAAATATTTATCCACTCAGTACTTTTCAGCCTTCACACAACAATATATATATCCACTCTGTAATACCATGAATCTCATATATTTAAAAGAATAATTGTATTACGTGACCATTTTTATTGTTTTCAAAAGAAACAAACCAGACACGAAATGATTAGAGTTATTGTTTTCATTATAGGTACTGTGTAACTATTTGCTAGCCATCTACAGTAATCTTTGTACAAGAGTACACTTTAGTTCTGTTAATAAACTTTTTGTTGTCCACGTTATTTCAGCAAAAATGTAATGGCTGAGGTAAAAGTTCCATTCCTGCTGTCTAAATAGCGTGATGGTTGAAGACACAGTCTGCTACATAGAAAACCGTGGATCGAAACCAGCCAGGGACAACAACATTCCTTCCTTCTAATCACGGGCCGGCTGAACTAGGCTTGCTTAGTTCCTTTTCTTTTCTGGTTTGTATGCGTTATTTAAATATTATTAAAAATAAATGTTTGCATTATACATTGCCTATTTATACTTGGATATTCTTGGGTTACTTTCAGTTTACAAAATAGTTCTCTCATTCTAGTGGATATATAATATTTTGCATGGACAAACTTAACATGAATACTGTTGGTATATTAGCCCAGCTCGCTAGTGCCAAAAATCCTTAAGATCCACCCCTGGTCGTATGACATTATATATATCAAAATGACCTAGAAAAGCTTAACAACATATAACACATGGCCCTTAGTTTCAGAAACAGCTACAGGGAGAGGAGCAGCGACAGGTCCTTGATCATCTTCCGATGGTGTTTGTTACGGGGCGTAACAGTGTTACTCAGGAGGACGTGAGACAAGGTAAGCAGGTTAAGGGGATAATATCAATCTAGGATTGACAATGCTTTATGCTTCATGCTTGTAGAGGGATCTGTCCTTGTAGCAGATAGTGAGCAAGAATATATGATAGAGGATGATGAAAGGGAAGAGAGCAAGGAAAATTAAGTTTTCTCTCAGGGTAGTGAGAAGGATAAGCAGAGGACAGAAGAGGAAGGGGAAAAATGTGAGGGCAATGCAGAGATGTATTTGCCAGTGGACCCAGGACTTTGGCCAGAGAAGCTCACTAATCAACAGAGACACAATTGTTTGCAGACTGGCCATTAAATGTGCAGAAAAACCAGACATAATCAAAATGGCACCCAAAGATATGGAAGGAAAACCATTCACAAATTAGAAAATTAGAAGAGATTATATACTTCTTCTAATTGCAATCTCTTCATGGGCAAATTGCAATCTCATCATGGGGCCCAAATTCTTAGCGGCACCCCTGGTGAAGACATAACATAAATTGGCGACAAGGATTATTATTTTGGACCCCCCATAACTTTTCTACTTTGATAGAAGCCCTGCTGGTAACTTTATATGGGGACTTATATGAAACCCTGTGAGCTAGCTAGTACACAGTTTAGCTAGGTACAGTAGTAGTGCAGTAATGGCGGCTTCCATGGGAAGGATGAATGTCTACGACAAGGCAGAGGAACAATGGATGACCAACAATGAAAGATTTGAGCAGGTGAACAACATCAAGGAGGTGAAACAGGTGGCAGTTTTGCTTAGTGTGACTGGAACAAGTACATACAGCTTACTGCGCAGCCTCATTTCACTTAAATGGGGGCAGTATATATAAAATCTGTAATGCGGATTTGGTGGGCTTAAAGCAGAATTAGCATGCAAACAAACTAAATTGCTCATACTTAGATAGTTTAGCTAACATCACTAAGCATTTAATGAATGAATGGGATATACGGTAATAATCCAGATGATCCATATTTGGGTCCAGATGATCCATATTTAGTGACAGAAATTTTCTGCCACTAGTTCGGCTCCGCCCACAAAATAGGTCATCGCTGTTTACTGACACAAAAAGTGTCTATTTGGCCTGTACATTTTTTTGTAAATTATTTCAGTTTTGAGTTTTTCTGAACTGAATGGGGCAACCAATGTAGCGTTTGGAAATATATGATACATTCGGTTTTCCAAAATGGGAAGGCCACGGTGTGTTGATATAGGTCTCTGTATGTTCTCCTGAAAAAATTGTGCCAAAACGAGCATTGTATCAGTGGTTATGTTCTACGTGAAACCAAACAATTTTTTTGTAAACAATGCACTACCTCACAACACCTGTAAACTTCCGCACTCGAGCTAACAGCCTGGTGCTGTTTTAAAACAGCTGAACTATGGTGCTGACCTCATTGGAGTTTACTAGTTAGCAACAAGCACAATTTACGGACATTTATCAAAATGTTTAGAGAATGTGTAGTCCCCTATTGTGTTAATGAAATGAAATCTAGCTAATTGTCTAAAAGACAGGCCGTCATTCTGGATTGTTATCAGTCAGGGAAAATAACTGACATGGCCGTTCCCAAAATCATGCCAATGCTCCGTAGTAGTAATAATTTCAGTACCTCCCCACACTATTCCTGCAGAACGGGACTGAAAACAGAATTATCCAAATAGCTATTACATGCCTACTTACACAATTGAGAGTTGTCCGTTTGGTCCCTCCACAGGACTGCCTCTTCCAGTTTCTTTGAGGATGTGGAAAGTTTCCAAAACTGCCCGGTTGATAAGAGCTTGAAAGTCAATGCCTTCTGTTGCACACGCTGGAGCTGATTCAGCCTCATGCACGGACACATCAAGGTTCTTAATGGTATCAGGTAGCAATAAATCCTACGCCTTACGTGAGCTACAGTTTTGTATAAATGTCAGTTGCTGGATAAAGCCTCCTCGCAGACAGATTTGTGTCTGTTTACCAGCAGCTAATAGAACCTGTTGGCATTTTTGTTTGAGCTAGTAGTCTACAAGCTAACGTGAGCTGCAGGTGTGTACACAAAGCCGATTATGGATACAGCCTCCTCACAGACAGATTAATCTGCACAGCAGCTGCTTATACATTTCCCAGAAAGAATAAACAGCGATAACCATTGAATCAATGCTCGTTTTGGCACAAAATGTTTTCGGAGAACATATGGAGACCTATATCAATATACCCTGGCCTTCCCGTCTTAGAAAACTGAATATATCATATATTTTCGAACGTTATATCGGTTACCCCGTTCACTTCCATTGTAGCCTGGAGAGAGGCTTCCATTAAAAAAATCGAAAAACATCAAAATTGTAATAATTGCAAAATAATATGTCTCTACAGTCCAGGATTATGCTAGATAATCTGAAAACAGCCCCCAGGTTAAAAAATAGTGAACCTTTCCTTTAAGCTAGTTAGTTAGCTAGCTATATCTTCTAATGTCTCATAGCTAGCTAGCTGTAGCACTCACTTTGTCTATACATAATAAAACACCTATATGTCTAACTTAAGTATTTTCTTGGCTGTTGTCATCTCGGTAGCTGTTGTCATCTTGCTAGCTGTAAGTGAGGTGAACATAGTGTAATGTACTATGTAGATTGTTTGCTAGCTAGTGAACAAAATGTTAGCTAGCAAGCTAATATATATTTTTTAACTATCGTTCATACAGTTAGGTCGGGAAATATTTGGACACTGACACAATTTTCATAATTTTGGCACTGTACGCTACCACAATGGATTTTAAATAAAACAACCAAGATGGAATTGATGTGCAGACTTTCAGCTTTAATTCAAGGGGTTGAACCAAAATATCATATGAAACTATTAGGAATTGGAACCATGTTCATACAGTCTCCTTATTTCAGGGGCTCAAATGTAATTAGGCAAATTAACACAATCATAAATAAAATATTATTAATTTTTAATACTTTGTCAAGAATCCTTTGCAGGCAATGACCGCTTGAAGTCTGGAATGCATGGACATTACCAAACGCTGGGTTTCCTCCTTTGTGATGCTTTGCCAGGCCTTTACCACAGCTGTCTTCAGTTGTTGGTTTGTGGGTCTTTCTGCCTTAAGTTTTGTCTTCAGCAAGTGAAATGCATGCTCGATCGGGTTGAGATCAGGTGATTGACTTATTTGCCTTAAAGAACTCCTGGGTGGCTTTCGCAGTATGTTTTGGGTCCATCTGTAAAGTGAATCAACTTCGCTGAATTTGGCTGAATCTGTGCAGACAGTATAGCCCTATACACTTCAGAATTCATCCGGCTGCGACTCTCTTCTGTCACATCATCAATAAACACTAGTGACCGAGTGCCAATGGAAGCCATGCATGCCCATGCCATTACACTGCCTCCAGATGATGTGGTCTGCTTTGGATCATGAGCCGTTCCAAGCCTTCTCCATACTTTTTCTTCCCATCATTCTAGTACAGGTTCATCTTAGTTTCATCTGTCCAAAGAATGCTGTTCCGGAACTGGGGTGGCTTTTTTAGATGTTTTTTGGCCTAGTCTATTCTGGCCTTTCTATTCTTGAGGCTTAGGAATGGTTTGGACCTTGTGGTGAACCCTCTGTATTTGCTCTTGTGAAGTCTTCTCTTCATGGTAGACTTGGATAATGATATGCCTACCTCCTGGAGAGTGTTCTTCACTTGGCTGGATGTTGTGAAGGGTTTTTCTTTACCATGGAAAGGATCTTATGATCATCCGCCACTGTTGTCTTCCATGGACGTCCAGGCCTTTTTGTGTTGCGGAGATCTTTTTTTCTCAGAATGTACCAAACTGTTGATTTGGACACTCCAAATGTTCCTGCTATTTCTCTGATGGATGTTTTCTTTTTGCAACCTAAAGATGGCCTGTTTCACTTGCATTGAGAGCTCCTTTGACCGCTTGTTGTAGGTTCACAGCAACAGCTTCCAAATGTGAATGCCACACCTGGAATCAACTCCAGACGTTTTACCTGCTTAATTCATGAATAAATAAAGAAGGAATAGCCCACACCAGTCCATGAAACAGCTTTTGAGTCAATTACTTTTGGTCCCTTGAAAAAGAGGGGGCTACATATTAAAGAACTGTACTTCCTAAACCCTTCCTCCAATTTTGATGTGAATACCCTCAAATTTAAGCTGAGAGACTGCACTTTAAGCCCATATTCATTATTTAATTGTAACTTGAATATATTTTGGTAAACAGACAAAATAACAAAACTTTTGTCAGAGTCCAATTATTTCTGGACCTAACTGTATTAACTACTAGCTAACTATCAGATGTGACTTGACTTGCTCTATTATAATTTATCACATTCATTCCAAAACATTTTTCGAGTGGTATAAACCACTGTCAGAGAGTTTGTAAGCTTTAAAATTATGTATTACTTGTGTATTAACTCTCCAAACTGAGCTTAATAGAACTAGTTATAATGGAGGTATCACCGTAATGGTTTGTTGTTGGTTTTCAGGGCGGGTGACGTTGTGTATCTAGCTATAAGTTACAGCTAACGTTAGTATTGCTAGCAAATGTGCATGCCTGCTGCTACATCATGTGTACTGTTGCTGTTCACCTCTCAAATCCTTGGTGTTTGTGATAAATAGATGGGTTAACAGTAGTTTCCCAACATTTTGTAGGTTTTCTGTAGTCTTTTTTTCTTTTCTGTGCACCAGATTTTTTACTGCTAAAAAAATGTAGGTGCGTGTACATCGCGAGACTCAGTGCCTACCCAGTTTTGACAACTGCTAAAGGCACGCGACGCTGCTTTCAGATCCTACAGCTCATCGCTGCTTTCAGGAGGCCTACAGCTCATCCAGGGCCAACATGAAAAGGGGCATTAAGATGGCTAAAAATGACCAAAAACTAAAGATTGAGGAGCACTTCAGCAACAACTTCAAACATCGACGCATGTGGCAGGGCATCCAACCCATCACAGACTACCGGCCAAAGAACCCTACCCCACTGCCAGCAACGTCTCCTTCACCGACGACTTAAACAGGTTCTACGCACACTTCGACAGGGACAACATAGAGCCAGCTATTAACACTAGAACCGCCAAATGCCTACGCCAATTGGTGTTTGAATTTGTAAATAAAATAAAACTGCCATTTTGAAAGCTACACCCTCCTCCTTCTATGACTTTTCCTAAATAGGCGTATTTTACATTGTTCCGTTGTCAGAATTTTAAACTGACAAACAACTATTTAGAGACTACTTTTTTTTTTTTTACAGTTTTCCGACTTAATCCACAAACAGCCCATGCCATTTAGCGTTGGTACTCAAATGGTACCTAGGCGCTAATCACCCCTCACTGAATGCATGATGTCAGTGGATGAATGTGCAATACTCCCAGATGAAGGATCAGACCTTGGTTGAATTTGAATGAACTTACAAATGAGATACAAGATTTGCATGACCATTCAAAAACTTAATTAGGCTATTATTGAAACATAATACAAACGATATAGGCTACTTATCAATAGGAGATTCAGCTTATTGTGTAGGCTAATTCATCAAATGTAAATCTAAAATGTAAATCTAAAAATTCACAAAACAAATAACAAGGATATTGTTTACCAGTCACCAATTACCTATTCAACAAAGGTATTACAAGTTGCTGTTTTTCTTTTAGGAGGGAAAGAGAAACTAAATCGCACACACATCCTATTGTCTCTCTTTGAATTTTCACTGCTTATTTTACTGAAGATTAATATTCAACAAATTTATTAGGCTAAATAATTATCCAACGATATCTTGTCATTTTCTAATAACTCCTCTCAGTTTTTCGATAACTTATTCATGTCACCTATAGACAAATCTTAAATGCCAGTAATCTAGGAGACTAGAGATTTGCATTGGCATTGAAATCAACTGGATAGCCCCACTACAACCAAAGAGAGCGACCTGCAAAGAAGAGCCGTTCACAGCCTATTCATTTCAGACCTCTTCTTTTTCTAATAACTCCTCTGGGTTTCTTGATTATTCATGTCACCTATAGATAAATCTTATAGGCCAGTAATAAGCAAATAATTATTCACGAAATTAAATACCAAAATTATTCTTTTTTAGACTATTCTATATAGTTTGATGATGACCCAGTAGATAAACTGATGCTCTGGCTGGATGGTGATACTGCGGAGGAGAATGTCCATGCTAACAGGGATGATTCGTATGCTAATGGCGCCAAATGGCGTTCGCCCCTGGCGGATACTGGGGGTCTGAAAGGCCTGGCGGTTCTAGTGTTAAAGGTGAACTCTCCCCAAACGTTCCCACCCTCAGACTATCCACCGCAGAAGTGTTGCCTGCACTGAGCAGGGTGAATGCCCGGCAAGGCTGCTGGTCCTGATGGCGTCCCAAGGCGTGTGCTCAGAGCATGTGATGGGCAGCTGGTCTTCACCAACATTTTCAACTTGTCACTGTCCAATGGCGGTTGTCCCAACATGCTTCAAGACCGCAACAATTGTGCCAGTGCCGAAGCAGTCGACTGCGTCTAGCCTGAATGACTTCCGTCCGGTTGCACTCACCCCCCACATGAAGTGATTCGAAAGACTAGTTATGGCCCACCGTAAGTCCTGCCTCCCCCAAACACTGGACCCCTACTAGTTTGCCTACCAGTCAAACAGGTTTACAGAGGATGCCATCTCCACCGTTTTACACTCTGCCCTGACCCACCTGGACAAAACCAACACCTAGGTGAGAATGCTATTCATAGACCTCAGCTCAGCATTCAACACTGTCATCCCCTCTAGGCTGGTCAACAAACTCCATGACCTGGGGAACAGCCCCGCTCTGAAACTGAACTTTGGACTTCCTAACCAACAGACCCCAGTCTGTCAGGTTAGACAACTTCACTTCCTCCACCCTGATCCTGAACACTGGTGTTCCACAAGGCTGAGTGCTGAGCCCTCTCCTGTACTCCTTCTTCACTCATGACTGCGTTCCTGTACACAGTTCCAACACCATCGTCAAATTCGCAGACGACACTACAGTGGTAGGCCTGATCAGTGACAATGACGAGTCAGCCTACAGGGAGGAGGTCAAGCGCCTGGCGGCATGGTGCGCTGACAACAACCTGGCCCTCAAAGCAAAGAAAACCAAGGGGCTCATTGTGGATAACAGGAAGTCTAAAGGCTGCAGGCTTGCCCCAGTTCTCATCGATGGTACTGAGGTGGCTAGCTTCAAATTTCTGGGTGTCTACATCTCCAAAGACCTCTCCTGAACCCTCAGCACCTCAGCCCTAGTCAAAGAGGCACAGCAGCACCTGTACTTTTTAAGGAGGCTGCTGAAAGCCCAACTGTCCTCCAAGATCCTTGTGAGCTTTTACGCTGCACAATTGAGAGCATTCTGACAAACTGCGCCACAGTGTGGTTTAGTGGTTGTTCCCTAGCCGACCGGAAAGCCCTGCAACGGGTGTTGAAAACTGGCCAAAACATCACTGGTGACCAGCTTCCTGTCATCGCAGACCTCCAGCGCAAGCGATGTCTGCACAAGGCGCGCAGGATCATCAGGGACCCTTCACACCCATGCCACAAACTGTTTGCCCTCCTACCATCTGGCAGGCGGTACAAGTCTCTTTGGTCCCGCACCAGCAGGTTCAGGAACAGTTTCTTCCCATCCACTGTAACCCTGCTGAACTCTGTCACCCATCACTTACCATACCCCCGCCTCTCAGGGACCTTGTTGCACTACTCCCTTGTACTACTCTGACAATGCCTTGCAAGCCTGATAATGGAAGTTTTCAGTTGTTACAGGTACGTGTCTACCTCAGGAACCGCACCGCTACTATCCCTGCATTTCAGTTGCAGATGCACCTTGTACATTCAATTTGCCTCTTTGCACATTAGAATTAGAATCGTGCTTGCATTTTTACAGTTGTACATACGCATGTCTACCTCCGGGTATTCATTGCTACTATCTCAGCATCCCAGTTGCACATGCTACCCTACTCCTTCAATTTGCCTCGTTTGCACATCTAGAATGCCATTTAGAATTTGCCATTTGTACCCGCACAACTATTACCCCACTTGTACCATACACTATACTTAATACTTGTACATTTTCTGCCCTCCTCTATTTGCCTTAACTGCACATTTTGTGAATGTGAATCTCATCCACCATTCCCTGCATCAGCGACGGCCCTGCTCAGGGGCGTCGTATGGGGGGAGGAGTAAAGAACATATCCAGAGAGCCTCTGAATTGCGCATTCCCGCCAACACATGAATTGGTTCAGTCCTGTCCCCAAACCAGGTGCAAACGGTACTTGTTAGCAGTGAATTTTGAGTGAGGAGAGCTGATGGAGCATCAATGATGTCTCAGTTTACTATAGAAAAATCTGTTTTCCTAAAATGAAAAGACAGGAGAAAGAAACGAAAGGGCGAAAGTATATTACTCAATTTTTCAAAAAGGAAGTTGAGTGTAGTCCGTGGTGGAGTGGTGGAAATTAACCTGTTTGCTTAGCCCATAGTGAAATACGTTACTTTTGCTCACCTAACATTAGTTACTTAATATCTTCACAGAAAATTCTGAGTGTTTACATTTTGTTCCTCTTTTAGCCGACATTTAATCAATGCTGGCAAACCTTTAGAAAACTATTGATACTAAATCAGTTGTCCCTGCCCCTGCCTGGTGCCAGGCCCAACAGATGCAGCTTCAGGCTCAGCAGCCCTGTCTGCCCATCCTCATACCCCTGAACCAGCCCTACTCCCTGTCTGCCCATCCCGATACCCCTGAACCTGCCCTACTCCCAACTGAAGGAGGTGAGCAGCATTGTGTTGAATGACGTCAGTTGGTATAATGGCAGGGGGTCCATGGGATTTGTTTTAGGCAATTGCTATTTGCGCCCAGGTGTCCATAGCCAACAAATGCTATTTGCGCCCAGGTGTCTGTAGCCAGCAATGATATTTGCACCCAGGGTGGAAATTGCCCATATATCTATTTACACCAAGGTGTATATAATGGCAGACAATTTGCTACGGACTCATGTGTCCGTAGCCAACTACCCGAGTGCAAATACTCAAACTAATCACACCTCAATACTATTTGCGTCGATCTACATTTACTTTGACTATTACATGGTAAACACCCTATGATTTGGTGAGGTAATGACCTCATTCATCTGTAAGTTTCAGGTTTATTACTACAGCCTGTGTATGCATGTCACTAATACAAAAAACACCCAGAATACCTAGTATTAGTTCTACCTGTTGTGAGTAATTTTTAAAATTGAACCATTAGCCCTATTTTGGTGGTTAAAAACTTAATATAGCTATATGGCAACACAGCAGAGTATTTTGATTAACTGCAGGAGATGTGAAAGTTTCACATTTTGCCCAAGCATGTTCAGCTGTAGCCAGTTAGAGCTAGCTAGCTAGTACTAACGCTACTAGTTAGCAAAATTAATATATGCCTTCATCACTGCTGGCTAACGTTTGATAAATTACTTGGCTAACGTCTAACATTTGCTATATTAGCTGGGCATAGCTAACCATAGAAGCTTGCACATTGGATCATTTTAGTTTAATTATACAAACAACAAGAAAACAACGTTGTTGAAAAGGTTATATTTTGTGTTTAATGTAGCCTACCTTTTTTAATTGAATCCTTCTTTGGAACCAGCAACCGTTGAGGCACGTAAATATCGACTTCTTTATTTTTTTAACTTTATTGTCATTGATCATGTACAAGTACAGTACAACGAAATGCAGTAAAAATCATGTACCATGTGTGGATCGAACTCACAACCTAGAGGTTACGACACTGACACCTTACCTATTGCACTAAGGAGTCAGCTGCCAGTACTAAGTGACCAGTATCCTTTGCCGTCTTCTGCCGTTGATGCATGTAGCTATTCGTCACATATTGCGTCATTTATTTAGGTGGGTGTAAATAGCCGATTAGCTGCTGTATGGCTACTCTCACTTGGGTGCAAATAGACACTGTTTTTTTAATTATTATGAAAAAAAGAAAAAAATATTAAATCCTTTTCAATGATAAGAATTCAAACAGCAATTTTTCCACATAATGATCAATATATGAAACAAAAACAGCGTGTAGTCTGTTTGAAGCATTTTGAAGCATTGAGTGACTCAGTTTGTATAAGTGATAGAAGTTATTCATTATGTTGAGGTTTTCCCATAAGGTATTTTATTTATAATGCTTTATTGCTTTAAATGCTGTAATATTTTTAGAACCACAACTCTGGTCGAGCAGTGCATCCTGATTTGTCCCCCACCCTCTAATCGGTGGGTTTTGACAAAATCTTGGTAGACTGGGTACTACTGTACTAGCCAGCTAACTGACACAATGGCTTTATAAAACACAATGGCTTGTCATGATGATTTGAAAGACACATTTGTTGAAGTGATCTTTTATGGTGACATTGAACCATACGAATGAACTGGAGTAAGCTAGCACTGTATAATGGATTTGAAAAACATTAATGAAATAAGTAATTAACTTTTTGTTTTGTCTAGGTTAAGAAGCTGGTCAAATGGGCTGATAGTGAAGTGGATGTCCTTTGTATACACATACCAAAAAAGTTTACAGATCTCGCCTCTATTAACTTTGATAGGAAAAGTGGCAAATTTGATAGGATACTGGTGACGTGCGGGTATAGCGAGTGCGTAAAAGTGAGGCAAAAAGGAAAGGAAAACAAAAACAAGGAATAACGATCAAAGATTCTTTACTTGGCGTTGGAAAAGGTAACGAACAGCACCTCACGCTATTGAGGATACAAACAATAGTCCGTGGGGTGCAGTGGTGAAACACACACATATAAACACAACTAATTTGTTATGGGGAACAGGTGCGTCCTCAGGGAGCACTGCTGCCATCAATCTCCAGCCAGTGGTTAGTACACTGGTGAGGTGGAACGCTGGAGAGGAGGAAGAGCTGTCGTGCCACGCAGAGCAGATGTTACAATACTGAAGCATTATAAAGGACTGCACCTAACTATTTATGGTAAATTTGCCCTGGTCAACTCTGGTCAAATTTTGAATTGTGGATTGTCACAATTCACTTTTTTATTACTTTGTTTATTTGGAATAGTAAACCAGACAAAGTAAAACGGATATATCTGTATAACGAATATGAGTTGGGAGGAGTTATTAGAGAGTTATATCAATCTCTGAAAGCCTCTAGTATACCAAAACTATATCTAATTCCCCAATGGTTTTCAAGCATGCTAATAAGGGGCTCGTCCAATGTTTAAAAGGGGCCTCTTTGTCATGGCACGGATTAAAACGTGTATTTTAAATAGAAAAATGATGGAACACTGTTTAAGACATCTACCTTTTTAAATTAATCTATACAGAGTTGGCTACAATTCCAGTTCTATCCACCAGAACACCCAGATCAGATATTACAGCAAATAATATGGTTAAACTCGTATATTAATAGAAGGTAAACCAATTTTCATAGAAATAATGTATAAGAAAGGTAATCTTGTCTGTCAAAGACATAACTAGTACAGATGGTAAATGCTTTCTTACAAGCAACGCATAGAAGTATATGGAGAATCATGTTTGGTTCAAAGTATAATCAGATCATTGCAGGCCTGCCACAAGAATGGAAACAGAAATTAAAACAACAAAAAAGGACTGAGCTACCTAGTCTGCCACCTATTGAAAACCATGCATGGCTAAAAATGACCAGCATAAACCATACATTTACCTTTATACGTTTAAGGGCATGAGGTAGAATTAGATGTAGAATTCAGGAAAGTTCCATGGTGACAAGTGTATGGAATAATATACAATTTTTTTAATGTTTCGATAAGTTCCTTCCATTTCAAACTATTTCATAAAATTCTTGCAACAAAAATAATGCTCAGTGTATGGGGAATTGAGGATTCGGAACTGTGCTGACTTGGTCATAATGAAATAGAATCAGTGGGCCATCTGTTCTGGTACTGTCAAATGGCAGCAGACTTCTGAAATCAAGTCCACAATTTAGATTAGATTAGATTCAACTTTGTCACTGTACAAGCACAGTACAACGAAATGCAGTTAGCATCTAACCAAAAATGCAAATAGAAGAGCACAAAAAATCTACAAGTGAAACAATTGAGAACAATGTATAAGTAAGATGTACAAATGTGCAATGAAGGCAAATTGAACGTGAAAGCGAGCGTGCACAACTGAAATGCAGGGATAGCAGTAATGAGGTAGACATGTATATGTAACAACTGAAAATGTCCTTATCAGACTTTGCAAAGCAATGCCAATGTCCAGTAGTAACAGTGAAGAGTGCAAAGAGAGTAGTGCAATAAAATCCCTGAGAGAGATAACTAAGCGGTGGGCGAGTGGGTATGGTTAGTACTGGGTCAAAGCATTCAGCAGGGTTACAGTAGCTGCACAGCAAAAATCACAGTGTACATATGACTCTTTAAGAGTACATATAACACCGGTTTCAGGGTATATATAGGTCCAAGAGTTCGTTGTTCAGTGAACACTGTCAAAAGTGTAAAAATATATACTCCCAAATATTAACACTTGGAGAGTGAAAATGTACTCCGTAAGTGGTATTTTTTGACACCATTTCAATGCTTTCCAACACCTGCAGAGTGATCCTGGAACACTAAGTGTGTAGAAAATGTACTCCAAGTCAGTGCCTATTAAGCACTTTGTAGAGTTTATCAATCAACATTTTGAGAGTAAATATGTACTCTCTAACTTTTCCTTCTAACACCTGTAGTGTAACCCTTTGACGCTCCATGAGTGAAAAATTTACTCCAAATCGGTGCTTTTGTATCACTTTGTAGAATTGATTATTTACACTTGAAGATTGAAAATATACTCTATTTTTGTTACTTACTGACACTGTTTCAGTGCTTTCTAACACCTGCAGTGTAAACCTATAACACAACCACAGACACTCCAGTTTTACCCATTTCTCAGTAGTGTACACTTAAAACATTCTGGGTGAATCAATAACATTTTAGGAATGAACAGTCTATACATTAGATTCTTTACAAATATTTTTATTTATTTTCCACGTTACACATAATCAACGACATCCACTGTCTCAGGCTAATAACTGAGAAAGAAGTTTCCAAGTTTGCAAATGAACTGTCCGAAATACATTAAAGAAATTATTAGTCACTATAGCCACCATCCTGATGGACAATCCATCCTGAAGGCCAATCAAGTAAATTACGTGTACAAAGTAACTTGGTAAATGAAATTGTATCACATGCTCTGTTAACAATTATTGATAATCTACATTGTTGTTTGCAGTTCAAATGGCTCTTAAAAGCAGACCAAATTCAAGTCAGAGCATTTCACCCATTTTCTTTACATTCACATTATGAAGGGTTTGTTGTACAAAGCAAGCTAAAATATTAAAATAAATAAAAAACATACCACCATCACAGGGTGATCAGAAACCTAAAGTATACATGGCGACCACTTGGACAACAAGTTTCTCAAACAAACACATGCACAGGAACCACATACTGGTAATCTTTGTCAAAACCGTAAGTTGTCTGCAGATCAAATGGCTTAAAAATGTGCAACTTCTCAACTTTCAGCATGGCAACATTTTTCTCCTTCCACTGTATCAAATGAAAGGAATGAAGATGTTCTGCAAAACCAAGTGTCTCGAAATCCTCAGTTACAAGAAAATACTTTCCATTAAATGCAACAATGTCTTTTATCTAACCAAACAATGGCAAACCCTCTTCCATATTTGAGCACACCAGAAGGCCCGGCCGACACTCTGTTCCAAAACAAGTGAGCCAAGAAACCAAATCAACTTCACAGTCCATGTCAACCTGCAGTTCATCTGCCATCATCTCACCATGTGGCAAGTCATCAAGCTTAATGTTATTCACTGGTACACAGTCAATACTTTTAAAGGGCATTGATTCCCAATGATATGCTACAGCCATCTGATGTTTCTTGGCTAAAGATTTTTGAAATTTTTGATTGTGTTTTTGAAAAACCTATGTTTGGCCTCAAATCTCATTGTCCAAACATGGGCCTATTTTTCAAATGCATCTGGGATAATGAATCATGAAGTGATGTTTAGGGATCAATTTGTGATGTGGGTAAAGCTCTTTAAATAGATTATGATGTTCAATAAAGAGATGCTTCAGGCAAATTGTCATGCCATCAGTAACGACTGGAGAAAATATGATGTTAATAATTTTCAACAGAAGCAGCAATAGTCTCCAGTGTGCATTTCCTTCTTGTACTGTACAATATCTTCAAATATCAAGGGCATGTTTCAGATTAAGCAAAATGTTTGAATTGCAATTAAACCTATTGTGTTGCCAGTGTGCTCCAAGTTGATTCTGGTTGCATGATTTTTTTCTTTCTATAAAGCCATAAATGTAGGAGTATATTCGATTACAAATATCCATCTTTGATATGATTTTCTTGTCTGAGAGGTAACCAAAAAGCAACTTCAACTCAAACTGCCCTACTCCTTCCAATATGTCATGCATAATGTCTACTGCATAATTGTCAGTAGAATTGGGGAGTAAGGGATTACAAAAAAACTGTAACTGTAATCCGTTACATTACCAACTAAAATATTTTAATCGGATTACAGATACTTTTGAAAACAATAATGATTAACAATAATGACACATTGCATGCTTGATTGTTTTATTTAATGTTTTAAAAACATCGTTATTTGAACCAAAATAACAATTGAGCGTCTCAGTTGTTGTGTGATCATCAAGCGCGCAAAGGTGGACGCGCATAACCAGTTTACTGACTGATGAAGCGCTAGTTTAATTGATAAAAACAGAGTGTATCTACGGTAATATTAGCCAACCCATTTAAAGGTGAGATATCTACTCGATGCATCTTTCTCAGAACAATTATAGGCGATAGGCCTACCTCGTGTTATACAGCTCCGGAAAGAATTGAGACCACTGCACCTTTTTCTTTCCTTTCCAAAAAAGTTGAAAAGGAACGTTTTGAGTGAGCAACAGAAACTTTCAATTTGCAGTGGTTTCTTAATTTTAACCCTTCTGTTCCTCACTCAAAACCTTCCTTTTCAACTTTTTTGGAAAGGAAAGAAAAAGGTGCAGTGGTCTCTTAATTTTTTCTGGAGCTGTATATTGTTCAAATTTCAAGGTTTATTTGCCAAATGCACCGAACAACACAGCCAAGAAAAGTTGCACTGAAAAACTCAGACAGGAAATGTTTTTGAAGATTAGGGAACTATTTGTTAGATAGCTGTAACATGAGGCTGCCTTCAAGATAAAGCATTATATTTTACATTTGACGCAACCACCTTAACTCCGTCCATACAGGTAGGCCATCTGATTCTGCTTGCTTTGCATCTCAGAATATTGCATTCATTGGTTATCATTGGCTGCTGACAACATTGACTTTAAGCTAAGAGTGCAGGTGTATAATCACAGTTTATTTCTTTCATTTGTTTTTTGAAAATCCATCGCTGGTGGCCCTAATAATCCCAGGTTACGTTTGCGAGGGTAAAACGCATTTGTGTGCGGATGTTCACGATTGCAAACGTGTGTTCGCGTGCCATGAGTTTCTGCAACATTTTGACAATGTTGGTGGTTGTGGAGCAAAACATCAGACTACTGCAGATTTAGCGTATGCGTGAAAATCTTGATTTTTTTATATACAACGTCAATACCCTTTTTGAGAAATTGCCATGTATTTTTCAAGAATGTTTTGAAGCAGTTAAAAACATGAATAAAACAAATAACAGAAAAGGCTAACACATCCTTTGATTTTGGGTTATGTTCAGGTAAACAGATTCTGGAAGATCAAGGGTTATTGGATTAATTGGAACGACTGAATATCTGACAGACCTTAAGCGTATAATGTAGAGATGTAGCCC
Source organism: Esox masquinongy (assembly GCA_016801175.1). Taxonomy (NCBI): domain Eukaryota; kingdom Metazoa; phylum Chordata; class Actinopteri; order Esociformes; family Esocidae; genus Esox; species Esox masquinongy. The sequence goes on along the minus strand of JACXGI010006159.1, from coordinate 8,431 downwards.
AATCATATTGAAGTAGAAAGCAATGGTTTAGAAACCCTTTCCAAAGGAGCCATACAAAACCCATAAGGTAAAATGCAAATTCTATTTTTGGCCAGCCATGTAAACTAACATTGATTGATCCCACAAAAGGTGTTCAACTGGTTATAGGCTTATCACTTTTTTTCTAATGCCTCTTAATATGAAAGTAATAAAAAGTTATCAGATTACGAATTTGAGTAATCTAAAAGTTACGTTACTGATTACAAATGTGGACAGGTAACTTGTAACTGTAATGGAGTACATTTTACCTACCCAACCCTGATTGTCAGACACATTAAAGTAATGGAGATCATTGAGTAAACATGTTTTCTTAACCCCAAATGATGAAGACAGTGTGCGGTCTGCCATTACGTCATTGCAATGCTGAGCATGCAGTGCCTTATTGCGCAAAGTTACGTTTGGAAATCCTCGTCACTGATAACATTCTGTGCAGTTTGTCTATGACACAGTAATGGCAAAAATAGTTTGCACTGAAAGACTCAAGATACCCAAGAATTGTGTGCAATCCCAAATTGTCCCCAATTACAGTTATGCTCAAAAGTTTGCATACCCTTGGAGAATTGGTAATATATGTACCATTTGTAAAGAAAACATGAGTGAGCAGGCAAAACACATGTCTTTATTTCTTATGGGATTCACATTCAACTGTAGGTCATAAGAGAACGCCACAATCATAAAACAAAACATGGCAACACAGAAAAAAATGAACTGACCCCTGTTCAAAAGTCTGCATACCCTTAGTCTTTAATACTGTGTATTGCCCCCTTTAGCATTAATGACAGCATGCAGTCTTTTGTAATAGTTGTTCATGAGGCCCCGAATTCTTGCAGGTGGTATAGCTGCCCATTCGTCTTGGCAAAATGCCTCCAGGTCATACAAAGTCCTTGGTCGTGTTGCATGAACCACACGTTTGAGATCTCCCCAGAGTGGCTCGATGATATTAAGGTCAGGAGACTGTGATGGCCACTCCAGAAACTTCACCTTTTTCTGCTGTGACCACTGGAGGGTCAACTTGGCCTTGTGCCAAGGGTCATTGTCATGCTGGAATGTCCAAGAGTGTCCCATGCACAGCTTTTGTGCAGAAGAATGCAAATTGTCTGCCAGTATTTTCTGATAACACGCTGCATTCATCTTGGCATAAATTTTCACAAGATTCCCCATACCTTTAGAGCTCACACACCCCCAAAACATCAGTGAGCCACCACCATGTTTTCATGGTTCCACTATTTCACCATGATTCATAGTGGGGATGGTATTATTTTCACTATAGGCCTTGTTGACCCCTCTCCAAACATAGCGCTTATGGTTGTGACCATAAAGCTCTATTTTGGTCTCGTCACTCCAAATTACAGTGTGCCAGAAGCTGTGAGGCATGTCAAGGTGTTGTCGGGCATATTGTAACCAGGCTTTTTTGTGGCACTGGCGCAGTAAAGGCTTCTTTCTGGCAATTCGACCATGCAGCATATTTTTGTTCAAGTATCGTCGTATTGTGCTCTTTGAAACAACCACACCGTCTTTTTCCAGAGCAGCCTGTGTTTCTCCTGTTGTTACCTGTGGGTTTTTCTTTGTATCCCGAACAATTCTTCTGGCAGTTTTGGCTGAAAACTTTCTCGGTCTACCTGACCTTGGCTTGGTATCAAGAGAATTTTCCACTTCTTAGTAAGTGATTGAACAGTACTGACTGGCATTTGCAAGGCTTTGGATATCTTTTTATATCCTTTTCCATTACCATGTTATGCAGGTCTTTTGACAGTTCTTTTCTGCTGCCCATGGCTCAGTATCTAGCCTGCTCAGTGCATCCATGTAAGAGCTAACAAACTCATTGACTATTTATACACTGACACTAATTGCAATTTAAAAAGCCACAAATGTGGGAAATTCACCTTTAATTGACATTTTCACCTGTGTGTGTCATCTTGTGTGTCTGTAACAAGGCCAAACATTCAAGGAATGTAAACTTTTGATCAGGACCATTTGGGTGATTTCTGTTATCAATATGATTTAAAAAGGAGCCAAACAACAATGTGATAATAACTGGCTTCATATGATCATTATCCTTATATAAAAGATCATGTTTGCATGATCAGTCATATTTTCAAAATCAATGCCAGAATTTCACAATTTCTGCCAGGGTATGCAAACTGTACTTGTGCAATTGTTCCATAAAGTGGTACCTCAGAGAAAGGAACTTTAATTCCTTCACACTCAAGGACTTTCAGATCATGTACAAAAGGCTCTAAGATAGCATCAAATCCATACTTCTTCATATCCTCAGAATGAAAAAGTGAAAAAGATGAAGATTCATAAGAGCAGAGTTTATCTTTGGAGAGTTTACCTTAAAACAATGTATATACTTCCAACCCTATGGATACCATGCTTGGATGTAAGTGGATTTGCCATTTAAAAATCATCATAGAATATCTGTATTTGGAGAGAGATTGGTAGTTTAGAGAAGAGAGGGTGATCTAAAAAAAACTACCGTTACAGAAATCTTTGTAAACCACTGTCTCATATGGCTGCACAATATGATCACAGATCTCTTGGTTGGTGAATATGAACTTGAAAATCTCTAATAGAGGAATGTAAACAAATTTGCCTGTAACAGGAACTTGATCATATGTGCCAGTAGTTCGATTCCTTCTGGTGTCATACCTCACTCCTAGGGCAACCTCAACAGGCACAACAATACCCCACTTCTCACTGAAATGTTTTCTCCATTTTGTCTCAGTATCCATTTTACTGAATGGATTTTCATGGCTGTCAAAGTAATCATGAAATTTTGCTCTCGTATCCTCATCATTAGGGAGTAATTTTGCAACATCTTCTTTGACATTTCAATGCAATTCCTCTACAAGATCCTCCATATTTTCAACAACAGACTTTATGACATTAGTTGCTACACCACAGCCAGGAAGTTTTGCAATAAGGAATGTACACATTTCTTGGGTATGATGCCTGGTCTCATTAGAGAATTGAAATTTCTGTGACTGCTCTTGTCAGGATTTGAATTTTGCAGGACCCAAGCGCAGACACAAAGAGTAAAGAAAAGGCTTTTAATAACGGAATGGAGGCAAGGAAAAAACAAGAAAATTATAAGAAACGGGCAGGCGGGCAAAAACACAGACTGGTGGCAGGGACGAACATAAACCAAGCATCAAACACAATGACTGACAAAGGGCTAACAGAAGAGGGCAAAATATATAGGGAGCTAACGAGAACTAAACGACAAACAGGTGAAATCAATCAGGACCAAAGGGACAGGGCACATTCAGAAACAAAAGACAAACGGGCTACATGCAAAAACAGAAAACCAAACGGAACAGAACCTCATAGCTCTGGCATTTGTTGCTCTGGCATTTGTTGATCAGATAAATCAACTGAGGGAATGACAGTTTCGTATGGAGATAGAATTGCTTCTAAATCATTGCAAATGTTCATACCGCAATTTACAAATGTATATTACAATGTTAAAAAACAGAAAATACAATTTACAAATCAATGCAACATCCACAAGCAAAATATTTCATGATCTGCAAATACAAAACATGATCCACAAATATATTTCACTAACCATAAATAAACTCCTTTCTACTTGTACCTCATAGCAAGGATTTGAATATATGAAAAATGATTTGCGATTATCCCTCACACCTTTGAACAGTAAATACACTATTTGCGGATCACATTGGGGGTATTTCAGAAAGCAGGTTTTGTGAAAACCTAGAGTTAGTTGACTCAGAGTTGATGGAAACTTGGGTTTACGTTTTCAAAGGGCCAGTTCAGTGTTTCTCTGAGTCAGTTACTACGGCAACATACTCCGTGAAGCTAACCTGCTCGCTAGCAGGTTTTATCCAACTAACCCTGAGTTTTTGCTACTCTTTAACTGAAACCTGCCAACTGACTGTGTCAAGACAGGGCGTGTCCTTTTCTCGAAGAGCCACTTGAAGCTCAAATACTCAGAAATCTCCGTTGGGAGAGAGTGATCAGACCCCGCTTGGATGTTTTATCATTCCCTAATGATTATCTGTTTGAGCATTACCGTTTTTCTTCACAATCGATCATTTATTTGAACAATATTCTAAGCCCTCATATCATTCCTATGATACATCGTGGACATGCTCTCAGTTCGGAACAAATTCTTTGTGTTGCAGTTTTCTGTATGACATCGGTGACGCTGAGCATATGTTCAAGGCAACCGTCTCTGTCAAGCTGTCAGAGATGTGACTCTTGCGTGGAAACGTTTTCTGTACACTTTTTTAGTGTTCCCAAGTCACTACACAATATCAATTAAGCAAACATGGGCAAAACAAAACTAGACAATTACAAATTTATTCAGGCTTTTAATTTCACAGGTGATGAGGGGTACGAACAAAATTGATACAGACAAGAAAATAACTTGAATACTATATTTACAGTTTTATCAAAATTCAGAGCACAAACAGCGTATAAAGAGGTTATAGCAAATACAGCTCCGGAAAAAATTGAGACCACTGCACCTTTTTCTTTCCTTTCCAAAAAAGTTGAAAGGAAAGGTCTGAGTGAGGAACAGAAGCGTTCAATTTGCAGTGGTCTCTTAATTTTAACCCTTCTGTTCCTCACTCAAAACCTTCATTTTCAACTTTTTTGGAAAGGAAATAAAAAGGTGCAGTGGTCTCTTAATTTTTTCCGGAGCTGTATGTACAATAGTATAAAACAGATGTGTCATGAAACTTATCACAGTATCAACAGGTGGTACGGAAAAAAGGCAGGGCTGTGGTTTATCAGACCATATACCTTTGTATGCCTATACTTCGCAGAGTGCTTAACATCAGCCCTTAACTGTGGTATATGTTGTATATAGCCTACTATACTGTAAACCCTGCATACTGTAAATGTCATTAAATTGTATTTTAAACAACGTAACCACAGGGGTGCTCTACAGTCAGTATGGTATATAAATAAATCAAAATCAGCTAGGTCATGTGGTGGTCCAAATGATGCTGGCACGTTTATTTAAGATGGATACATTCACATTGCATATGCCTGCATTTTGTTGTATTTGCTTGAAGACTAAACACACTGTAGATGCTAAAGTGTCAACAAGAATGCTGAGGCGTCAGGACATCATTCCAATTTGTCTGAACTTCGGTTGAAGTAGTTGTGCAGCGTAGAGCTGAACCAGGAGCAATTGTCGTTATCATCTAGGCAATGAAAGAAACAATGAAATTACTATGCGAGAGCTACAAGTGAAACTTTCACAACATAGGATGGATGGCTGGATAGCTGGCTAGCAAACAAACTACTTTGAAAAGGATAAATAAATCCGGCTGAGAGAGTGGCACGTGTCACTACTGTGTTGCTACTCTATCTAGTAATGAAGCTTATACCCGGTTAACTAGCTAGTAGCGTAGCAATACAACGCTAGATTTTAGTCAGACACAAAACAAACAATTATCTGAGTCAAGCATACAAATAGCTAGTTGGTTACAGTAGATATCAAGCCATTTCTTCCAATAACGTTTTTATGAACAGCTTACCACTTTTCTGCATAGTTGCTGTTTTCACCAGGACTTCAGTAAAGATCACACTTCGTAGCTCGCGAACCAAGACCTAACGTAAGACTAAAGGCAAGTGCCTGATTGGCTGGAGCACAGGCCAAGATAGTGTAATGAAAGCTTGCGAAGAGAGAACCCTATTAGCCTCATTGGATTGCCAGTAAAAATCATTTTTGCAAATCTAATGCGGAATGTTTGCCTCAAAATTCTGTAAACAAACAGGAACCAATCCACAAACACAGTTTGTTATCCACAAATATGATACGTTCCACAAACACATGTCACTCACAAATACCTCTTCACCTGACGAAAATAGTTTGCATATTGTGAACAGTTTGCGGATCGTGTTTCATATATTCAAATCCTTGCTTTGAGGTACAGGTAGAAAGGAGTTTATTTATGGTTAGTGAAATATATTTGTCGATTGTGTTTTGTATTTGCAGATCATGAGACATTTGTTTGTGGATGTTACATTCATTTGTAAATTATATTTTCAGTTTACACATTGTAATATGGATTTGTAAATTGTGGTCTGCACACTTACAATAATTTAAAAGCAATTCTATCTCCATAGGCAGGAGGTAGACTAGCAGCAGCAGTGAAACCATGTCACTATCCCAACCTAAGAAGAACAGATGAGGGGGGCACCAACTTTCAGCATGAAATACACCCGATAAATTGCCTACACCAATCTTACCATTTTAAAAGGTTATTGTCATTAAAAAGTACAAAACAAAAACAATAAGGGAAAATTAATTATATTAGTCAGCATTTGAAATAGCAATCAGCTATACACTAGGTTAAATCTTACAGACACTAGGTTAAATCTTATTTAAAGGGTTTTGGCTTGCTGTATCACCTTTGTCTTAAAGAATGCTCCCCATTTCTCAAGAAGTTTTGATGAAGTCTCAGCTCCAAACAACAGGTCAATGTCTTGCAGCACCTAAAGGGGAGGAAGCAAGTATGGTATATTTGATAGTGGTGGTAGTAAAAGGCAGTGACTATTTTTATTTTTGCACAGCTGTTCTTGACAGGAAATGCACAGTGAAAATGTGCAAACTTTAAAAGGCCTTTTGTGTCAAGGAAACTTGGGACCACTGTAAGCACTGTGCTGCATTTATCAGGTTCGTCTACCAACTTTTGTCTGTGCTGGAAAGTTTCTCTCATTTTCAAGAAGATCTGTTTTTTGTCTGTAATTTGTTTGAGTAGAGATATGGCCTCCTGACACCGGTCTCCTTCCAGCTGCTGCTCTTCAGTCACTGCTCTCTCTAATTCTGGTCCGCTGCAGTCTAAGGACTGAGAGCTCCTTCTCCTACCGGCACTGAGTTCTCATTGTGTGTTTTTAATCTTCCAGGCGATGTAGCCCTCATTGCTGTCTGCATCAAAAAAGTGTTCCTAAAAGACAACATCAAAGTTGGAAATGTGTAAAGAATTAATCAATACAAAGAATCATTTTAATAAAGTGTACTCTATTACATTATTTCTAAGAGACAACAAAAGCTACATTACATTAACTTTACTTCAAAATATAGCCCATACTAACATAGCCTTTTTTTAGAGTAGGGATCTTTTAGAGAATGGAACAGTGTTACTATCCCCAATGCATACTGCGTTCTTTTGTCCATAGGTGGAGCATGCCTGAGGAAGTAAATGCCACTATGATAAACCAATGTAAATTAAATCATACAAGAGTCATCAAAAAGATATGTTTGACAAAATTTATTAGGGCTGGGGAGCCCTATACTAATATTTATTTTGTCTATGATGACACTAATGTTAGACAATTACATGCCAGTGCACATTCTGTGTCGTTATAGAAGTTCCATTTTACAAATGGAGGGAATCAATTGTCTCTAGGGCTTCCCCCAGATAACTAAAACAAGATGATAAAGCAAAATCTACTAATGGTTGACACCAACATGCATCATCTTTTGGTAGTCATTTACTTACCCATACTTATCAAACATATCAGCAACAACAATGTTGATGAGATTGCGGCGTGTTCTGTCTTTCATCTCTGCCCTCATTTCGTATTCTTTAAGTATCTTCTCCCCTCCAGGCTTTTGTTCCAGGACTCTTTTAACAAGCTTGCCAATGAAAAAGACTAAAGTAAGAAGACTACACCAAACAATGTGATGCCAAAAATATGCAAAGTTTACAGAATTCATATGCATTATCACCTCTTTGGCCTGTGAAGAGGGGTCATCTGTGTGCTGACTTCTTGGGGACATCAGAGAGTTATCAATGCGTTGCCTCTTTCAGGAAATTAGAAATGTGTCTTCAGTGGAGAGTCTTTTGCGGAGAGTCTGTATGGGGACAACAGAGAGGTGTCACTCTCTGATGAGTGAGATGAAAACGACAAGGTGTCAGTGTATGACGATGGTCCAGGAGAGTGTGAAAAGTAAACCAGAGAGCAGAATCCAATCAACAAGGGCCATGTTCAAGATATACTACCCCTCAGATTAACCAAACATTAAGAATATACATTTTGTTTGTGATGGATAATCAATTACTAAGGTCACCTGATGACAATGTATTTGTACAACCATTTACCTGTCACTGAAAGGACATCAACAATGGTCCACATAATGTCTGTTTTTTCTTCAAGGATATCACTGAAGACCTCATCAACCTCTGTTCCAGTGTCATCCCACACATGTACAGTATCTCACAAAAGTGAGTACACCCCTCACATTTTTGCAAATATTTGATTATATCTTTTCATGTGACAACACTGAAGAAATGACACTTTGCTACAATGTAAAGTAGTGAGTGTACAGCTTGTATAACAGTGTAAATTTGCTGTCCCCTCAAAATAATTCAACACACAGCCATTAATGTCTAAACCGCTGGCAACA